>CM070560.1:45966078-46263578 GCA_036346405.1 Phyllostachys edulis | reverse complement strand
CCGTCTTCAATACTTCGTAGGCGGCGCCGTCGGGGGCGGACGGTTCGTGATTGAACGAAGCCTAAAATGCGTCCACCGTTGGCCGCTCATTCAGTATCTCCGAAGACCCTCGGTTTGTTGAACCAAGAAGAATTGAGCCCATAGGCTCTCTTCCCTTGCTTCAAAGTGCAGGCTGTCGACTTCGATCGCTGCCGCCTCGATTACAGGTCAAGTGATGGCAAGCCTCTTGGAGATGTGTAGCGTTGTTTTGGAGGACCACATCGATGACCGCGGTAAACTTCGTGAAAGTGGGAGATCACTTGGAAGACCGCACGGGAGGATGTCAAGATGGCGGAAGGTGGCCGTCCTGCTCGGCAAATTCTCGAACGAGGTGAAGACCTTGTTGAAGCAGTGTTCTTCCGCAACCGCGATTCAACGTCTGGCGAGAGAGGTGCTCAAATGCAGATCTGCGGCGGTAGGCCATCAATGCGGCGACAAGGAAGCGAAGATGCAACCATTTCTATTTTTTTGTATAAGTGGGGATGATCATTTTCGATGGCGAGATGATCCTTTTTATAAAACAAGAAATAAATTTGGGCGTGAGATGAAGAGACGCGCCGGGGGCGAAGCGGCATTGATCACGACAATTGAGACGCATCGGCGACGAAGAAACTCATCGGGCTTCAACCGGAGGCTGTGGCGATATTATCACGAGCGGTTATAATAAAAAACCATTTGTGACATGTAGTAATATCACAGACGGTTATTGTTAAGAACCGTGTGATGTTCCTGAATGGTTCTTTGTTGAAAACCGTGCGTGATGTTTCACGAATGGTTCTTTGTTGAAAACCGCATGATATGTAGAATTATCACTGAGCGATTATTAACAATAACCGTTTGTGACAAGTCCTGAATGGTTTTAGCTATGAACCGTGCGTGATATTACCTCTTCACGAGCGGTTTTTAAGCGCGGCCGATAACCGAGCGGTCTCTAAACCAAAACCGTGCGTGATGAGGCGCCCGATATTAGGCTTTTTGTAGTAGTGTTAATCAATACATTTATTTGATACTAACATCACATGGTTTCTTGATACTAACATCACGTAGTCAAGTGTATTTATTTATTTATGTTTGTCGTTTTGTGCGTAGAACCCAACGCCGTCTTCCCTAAACATGTCGATTCAAGACTTGTTCATGTTCTATGGCGATGGTCTCATCGCGATGGGCGTCTGAGTGGACCCGTCAAATTGTGACGGTATGCGGATCCGGGCACCGAACTGAAAGGACATGAGTCTATCACGAGCTAAGGAGGTGAGTGCGTTCCGCGTTCGATCGGGACACGAGAAGGAAGAAGTTACGCATCGAGGCATTGTATGCCTCGGTGGTGGGTGGTGAAGGTCAGACCTTTTGGCAACTTATCAAGGTGAGCAGTGATGCTTCGTGGACCAACTACATGGAGGTTGTGTGCAACCCCACCACCAATATCGCCGGAGCCAATGGTGTATGTCGGTTTATGGAAGGGCGAGAATCATCCGCCATGGGTACTTCGCGGTGGAGTTGATGTAGATGCTATTGTTGGCAGAGATGTGGGCGAGGAAGTGGGTGATGGAGACTTGAGGCGTCGCGGAGGCTTTGAGCGAAGCGAAGCGTGAAAGGTGGTGGGTAGCCGTATTGGTGCCACGAATACCTTGCAGGCGGGTTGAAAGCGAGGAGGAGGCGTGGATCTGACTAGTTACGGAGAGGAGCGATGGAGAAGTTGCTACGGGAGGTGTAGTTGGTGGTGTTGTGACCCGCAGGCGTTGCGTATGTCTCGTCTAGATTGGGCGACATCGCAGTGACATCCCTAGTTCTGCCTCAGCCAGAGGAGGCGGAGTGAAGGTTCAATGAAGATACTCTGCTCTTAGGGCAGCGCTTCCCCAACAAGAGCGCTACCCAGCAGGCCATTGCCAGATACGCCGTCAACATTAGCCAGACGTATCGGGTGCACAAGTCCAACCCTAACACCTACGTCGTCAAGTGTGTGGATGGATCTTGCCCTAGCAAGGTTCATGCGCAGCGGTTCAGGAGTGCCGCCACGGACATCCGCATAACGGTGCTGAAGGATAACACATGTGAGCTTGCAGAGCCACTTCGTAGGCACCACAACTTGATGTCCTCATATATTGCAGAGCTGATAAGCCACCTCGTCGTAGCTGATGTATCTGTCTCATCGAAGCTACTTTTGGCAGATATTGTCAATACGGTGGGCTTCGATTAGCTACAACAAGGTATGGCGGTAAAGCAGAAGGTCCTAGGCGTATGTTAAGCACATCTGAAGAGGCCTATGACTTTGTCCCAAGAATGCTCCATCAGTTGCGAGTCGAATCCGGGACATACATTGACAAGCTGGACCGGGTACATCCGATGAAGGGGACGAATTGTTTTATCCTTGGCGAGGGTATTGCAGGCCTTCCCCAGTGAGCGGAGGGTTCAAATCTTTATGCATACTGTCTTTGTCGATGGGCGGCACCTTCCTCCTTAGCAAGTACAAGGGCACCATCCTCATCGCGGTAGCAGCAAGTATGAAACGACGATTACTCCTGTGGCCTTCGCGATTGTTGAGAGCGAGAACATGGATAGTTGGCTGTGATTCCTTGCAAACGTGAAGCGGGCGGTGGTTCAAGACCGCCCAGGTGTGTGTGTCATCTCGGACCGCAATCTTTGGGTTCTTGTCGCATTTGCCTGATGCAAAATGGGACCTGACCTCCTTCGATGGAGCGACTGACGAATCGATGGTGCATAAGGCATCTCGCGGCAAACTTCCACACAAGGTTCCGAAACAAGGACCCGATGAAGACATTCAAGAAGCTATGCATGCAGAACCAAAGGCGGAAGTTCGACACCGTATGGAGACAGTTGGACGAGGATACTAGCAAGCATGTAAGGAATTCCCGGGCCGCAGCGAGAGGCGGCAGCGGGAGGCTCCGTCGAGTTAGAAATTCACCGTGATGGTAAACTTCATACGCACACCGACTTAGAGAAATGGTCTCTGCTTGCATGACACGGTGGTGCGATGCGGAATCATGATGACCAACATGTCGGAGGTGTACAACGGTGTCCTGAAGGGTGTCCAATCCCTCCCGATCACCGTAATTGTTGAGGAGAGCTGGAATCGTACCATGGGGTACTTCATCAACCGAGCCATGATGGTGAAGAAGCATATGGACGAAGGCAAACAATTTTCGGAGGTGGCGCAAGCCTACATGGACAAGAAGATCGAAAAGGCTCATTTGCACACTGTTAGGACCATGGATGGCATCAGGAAGAAGTTTGAGATCCGTTTGAGGCAGAAGTATGTAACAGGTCACACTAGGGGTGATCGCAAATAAGTCTGCTCGATCGATGGGGAAGCTTCCTACACTTGCAATAAGCCGCAGCTTCTTCACAAGCCATGCTCCCATGTATACGCGGCGTGCGCAACATGGCGCCGATCCTCGGCCTAATCGTCTCTGAGTTCTATGACATTCAAGACTGTCACGGCACTTGGAGTGCGAGTTCAATTGTACGGGTTTGGACATGCATTACGAGGGACCTCGGCACAGGCACGTGAAGTGGGTGCGAATAGCGCCTCAAGCGGCCGATTGGAAAGGCAACGATCCCCGCATCCGTCTTGAAACCCGTTGAGGGCCCACAATGGGCACTCGGCCGACACGTGCTTTCGGCTAGGGTGGGCTAGGGAGAGGCCGAGGCGTCTACCTTGAGTTCCACAACCAGTTCGAGACTCTACACGAGGTGGAGGTCGTATGGTTCCCATGGTCTACAGTTCATTGTGGAGACGGCCTGTCTGACTTGTCCTCTCGGTCTGATCGGGACTCGCGATATCTTGGATGACGACCTGCCATCTAGTGTTCTCCCATATGGTCGAGCCGTACTCACCACAGCAGGTCATGAGACAGTTCGGGCTTTACCAGCAGGTGCCATCGCCTCCGGGATGACCTCTTGTAGCGAAGGCCCACATGTATGTGTTACTTGGTTTATCTATTGGCTGCATCTCTTTTTTCGATTGCCTAACGTCCAAATTCACCTGCAGGCAAATGAGGCAAGCGCGGAAGAGCGACGACTCGAGGGAGACACAACTACCGTGGACGACGCTGTGGGCCGAGAGGGTGGCGATCGACGTCGTGCAGGAGGAACGACCGTACGACGTCGAGACACACATTGCGTACTTGACATGGTATGTTCCGCACACCGAGGCGACCTTCTTGAGTGCGCCACCGAGCGCCCTCGGAGGTCACGCCGCGATGTTCTTTGTATGAGCGAGTCGACACTCATCGGGCGGCACGCCAAGACGAGACGGTAAAATATTCTTTGTAGTTTTTTTGCACGGGAAACGCGTCTAACTTATTCTCGGTTTCCTTGCAGTTAGATCGTCTTCAGAGTATCAACACCAAGGCTGCCCAGGGTCTATGATGTGGGAGGACCAGCACCTCCTCTCAGTTCCTAGATATGCTAAAACACGTCTATGATGACTCAGCAGCGGCAATTAGGACCATGACTTGTGGTTGGCACAACGACGTAACTCGGCGACGATGACGCGGACACCGAGAATAACCTCCTTCCCCACCGCCCTCATCACCGCCCTCAGCACCGCCCTCAGCACCTCCCTCTGCACCACCGTCTGCACGTCCGTCGCACTCTGGGAGTCGACCTAGCTACCGTCGCTCTTCCTCCACGCGCCTCAGCCTCGAGCAAGCGGTATGTAAATTACGATTTGTTTTCCTAATTGTTTGCACGTGCCCTTATTTGTAATGTATATCTCACTTACATTTTGTTTTTCAAGACTTGCGGCGTGTGACACTCTGCTCTTGGCCCGTCGTCATAGAGGAGGGACAGAGGCCGGACTTGAATAGCGACCTGATTAGCCTATTGTGTCGAGACGAGGCATTGCCCACGTTCGCACATGGTGTCGGGGCAGGCGGCGGTCCATGAGGGCAACCCGTGGTTCAAGAAGTCGTTCGGAGCAAGTACTGTGCATTATTTCGGCGTCGATTGCCCCGGAACATCATCGTCCGCATAGCCACATACACAGGTACACTGTAACATACTTAATTCAATCTTCCCATTGCACGCTACGGTAAACTCATGTAGTCCACCGAATTTGCAGGTCTGGAGTGACCAATTCGGACATGAAGGCCAAGGATCGTAGTCCGCACTTCTGACTCCGCAGGTACATCCTTTCCAACATGACTACGATTGCAAAGGTCATAACCTCTCGCCCTAACGCAAAATCTTTGCTTCTGCAGAGACAGTGGGTGGACGATATGCTCGAGTCTTACCTGGCTCCCTACAATGAGTTCTATGTGACACCGCCTCCCATGCAGCAGTCCCACTACGACTTTCGAGAGACACGACATTCCCCGGACATGTTCACATTCCCTTCGGAGTAGCTACAGCGTCGGGGAAGGCGGCGGAGGTAGGGACCATGAGTTTCAGTGTGTTCTACTATTATTTCTTGTTTCTGCCAATTAGAAGTTCAATTGTAATGAGATTGTAATATCCACTATTTACTTATGCATCGCACTCCTTCATGAATGGATTAATTGCCGTGTATCCTTGCATTACACGAGTTAGGGTTAGGGTTTAGTGTTTAGGTTTATAGTTAATGCACACGACACATCGATGCAGCAGTCAACTCGATAAAAGGCAACCGCATAGAAGGTGCTTCTCACTACAAGTTACATGCTTTATGAGATTGAACATAATTGCGTACAGAAGGTTGTTGGAAATATGCCCTAGAGGCAATCATAGAGATGATTATATTTCATTATGTTCACAATATTTGATAATATGTTATCTTGTTCCTTGGATGAATCATCAGTCATAAAGATTAACGAGTATGTGACTTGTTGGTGAAACTCTTTTTAACTTATGATGATGTCGTTCTAAAAGTATCCTAGTCGAAAGTCACTTGGGCCGGAACACTAGTGACTCTCGACCAGCGCATGTATTGATTGATGACCATGTTTCACCGGTCATGGATATAGGGATATCGAATCAATAATGTGGACACGTGTTAGAGAACATGGTGTTGGATAAGACCCACCTTGAGACACTATTGAGATTGTTATGATTCTATGTGTCGTTAGTTGGTCTCAAGCAATGATGATGTATAATCCTTAGACCTGAGATCAGCATGGTTTCCTACATGTGTAATAGCACTCTTAGGGGTTGCCAAACGCTACTAAATGGCGGGTAGTTATAAAGGTAGCTTTGGGTATGCTATGAAACATGCAGAGGGATGTGACTGGTCGGATATGGGATTTGCCCCTCCTAACATAACAGGAGAGATATCTCTGGGCCCCTCGAAGTGGTCGGATAAAGAAAGTGCATGGCCATGCCACTAGTGGTCGAAGAGTTCGACCACATAAGGTTATCCGATACTCGACGAGAAAACATTGAACGATCCATGGATGACACAACGTCTCACAGAGTTCAACCCGGATATCGAGAGGCAAAGGAGAATATATGAGTAGGTAACTTGGATTCGACCCGACTACTGATTTGGTCGTATGGAGATACAAGCAAGTTGTAGGCCGGTCGAGCGTAATCACGCAGAATGGTCGAAACCAAGTCGTAAGGAGTTACGAGTTGGTCGTGATCAAATCTGGTAGTGCATTATAGAGATAGGACACAGTCGTAAGTGATGAGGACACAGTGGTAGATCATATTGCATTAAGGTTCGTCGATATAATTTGTGTGTATTCGGAATCGTTATGTCTGCTAGGAACCGCTTCGACTTGTGGCGGAAAGGGTTTCCGAAGTTACAACCGAACTACACATGAACCTAACGGGTCACACACTTAGCGGGTTGGAACAAACCAAGACGCTGAATCTGATTAAATGGCGTGTTTGGATAGGATCCATCACGGGTACTATATAAGGAAATGCATGAGGCTGTTGGGAAATAGAGCTGAACGAGAGTTGCCCTACCGAAACCCTAGCCGCCATCTTCTTGAGAGCCTCCCCGTGCGATTAGGTGCTAGCACACCGGCGTACGGTTGTTCCTTCCACGGGCGTGTGGATACCATAGAGGCGCTTCTCGTTGTTGCGCTTAAGGGCGATCCGCGATCTTTGCAAGGAACTGCAGAGTCTTTGGAGAGGCGATCGACCCGACCACTTTGCATAAACGTCTTTGGACGCCGGACGATCGACTACGACCAAGACATCGACGCTCTTCGTCGGACTAAGGCTGCTCCGGCCTTCTTCATTGCTCTGCAAGGCGTCTAGAGGTAACGATCTATGATCATCTTCTTGCTTGGCTTCCTGGTTTACGTGGTAGAAATTTTGAATTGTTGCTATCGTAGCCTACCCGTATCCCAACAAAGGTGCCTAATGATAGAAGGTGCCTCGCATTACCCACATAGAGTGTTCTACAGGGGGTGCCTCGGACGTGGCTAGCCGTCGTTGTAGTGGCACGCACATATACAGCTAGGGTTCGCGCAGCAGCATGTGGGATCATAGGAACTTCCTATGTTCACGACCTCCTCGTTGCCCCTCCCGCGCTGTATCTGTTGGCTGAGGTCATCATTTTGCTCCTTGAGATCATCAATTTGCGCCTCCAAATGAAAGATTCGGTTCCACAATGTATCCACGTGCATCGAAACATGTCGTTCATGAGGAGGATCAATCCAGCGGGTAAAGTTGCATTTCACCATCTGCTGTAAGGGACGATTAGTATAGAGGACGTATTAGCAGTAACATGAACAAAACTATTTACCCCAGAGTATGAGCATCGGAAGAAACGTCGTCCGCCATCGAAAGGGCAGTTTATGACCTGCACGATAGCGTCCTCCCCGTGTCCGCATTTCGGCCATACCAGTTGAGCATGCTTGTTCAGCATCAACCGGTAGTTAGGGCCGAAGTCCTCCCTCCTTTCCAAGAGAAGGTCTGGTTTCGGCGACCCCAGTTGGACTAGTCCCTGGGCGTCTGCTATCGTATGTTACTGTACGACGGAGAAGGTTTTTCTTCCTACGGTTTTAAGGGTCGAGTGGTCCTACTTTCGGAGCGTGGGGCGTGCATTTTATGGTCCGCGGGGGGAGGCTAACAAAGCGGGTAATGTATTAGCTTGCAGATGATAAGACCAGACGGGGCTGCCAGCTTTGCGCAGAGACAAGACCAAATGGGGCAGCTTTGCGCAGTAACAAGACCAAAGGAGACAGCCTTGCGTAGTGACATAACCACATGGGGCAGCTTTGCGAAGTGAAAAGACCACACGAGGCAGCTTTGCGCAGTGATAAGACCAAAGAAGACAGCTTTGCGCAGTGACAAGACTAGACGAGGCAGCTTTGCGCAGTGACAAGACCACACAGGCCAGCTTTACGCAGTGATAAGACCAAAGGAGATAGCTTTGCGCAGTTTAGGGTTTAGGTTTGGGCTTCTCAGATCGACTTAACAACCCTGACTGCCTCGCCAGCTTTTCAGACCAAAAAGATAAGACTCTGCAAAGAAAGACATGACAACACTCTGCCTCGCCAGCTTTTCAGACCGATAAGACAGCACTCTGCAAAGCAAGACATGACTTCTCTCTACAAAGTAAGACGTGACAACACTGTGCCTCGCCAGCTTTTTAGATCGACATGACAACACTCTACCTCCTCAGCTTTTCAGAACTAAAAGACTGGACTCTGCATGAAATTAACCACACTATGCCAGCCCTGGGCTTATAATAGGGGATTGAACCAAACCCAACACTACACAACCAAACCCAGCATTACACAACCAAACCCAACACTACACCAGAGCTTCCTTCACCACGCCGGGATAGACAACAAGCAGAGGCAATGAGACCGGATCCGCGAACTAGCAAGGGCTGCTGGGGAGGAGCACGACCGAGCAAGGGCTACTAGGGCCCGGGTCGAACAAGAGATGCATGCTTACATGGCACGCCTTCGTAATGAAGCTCCCGTAGCAACAACCACCTTACGTCGCCGACAACCCCATGCCAAACGTTCCAGCCGGCGTTCGCGCAACACCGCCCGAGGGGAGACACCGCCTCTGTTGGTGCGGGGGCGGATGCAAGTTCTTCAAGTCCAAGCACCCCCAAGGCATGGGCATGCATTCTTCGGGGTTCGCGAACTACTCGATGACTATCGGACCGACGTCGGGACACGGCGACTATCGTCGGCCAATGGGATCGGTTACATTGTGTTTACAGACTATTTCTCTTTCAAAGTACGCACTAACAACCTCTCTTGTCTACCTGTAGTCTCCAGATCTGCTCTGTGGCTACCGCAAGTGGATCGACCACGAGATCCACCCACATGACCAATGGTCTCTCGACATGGACCAGTGGCATGAACAAAGAGACAGCGAGATCCTAGAGGAGTGACGCCGCAACGACGAGCACAACAAGCGCATACGTCGGGAGATGCATGCTCATCTGGAGGCGTGCAGGCGCAGGGAGCGTGAGGCTCGCGAGAGGGAGCGCGAGAGAAAGAGAGAAATTGCGGCCAAGACCAAAGAGGTCAGCGAGGAGTTCAACGCCGAGCTAGCAAGAAAAGAAAAATGGCCCCGGTCCACGCAGTAGGTCAGGTCATTCCATAGTAGTCCCCCGTCCTACCCGTCATGTTTTTTTTACTATCCCCTAAAGGCATGTATACTTACATGGTCCATATGCTTGTGTCGCAGTGTACCGTAGTAGTAGCGAGGATGACTAAAGCAATTAGCCGAACCATCATGCCATGTGACTACGTGTAACATGCTTCTGTCCGCGGACTCTAATGTAGTTCTGGTTCCGTGTCTCCGCTAAGCCATGAAAGCAAGCCTATATTGCAAGGATGCCTCTTCTAGTGGAATCCCAGAAAGAACCATTCGCACCGACATCGAATCCTTCATATTTTAGTGCATCTTCATAATCACAACGAGCGTTCTCAGCCTCTTCAATTATATTCTGTATAAGCTTCATAAAGTATTTCATCGACTACCTGCCTATATACGCGTATACATTCAGACGACTTCATTGAGGAGAGACTCCATGTTTTAGGGCATCTTCATAATCACAATGAGCATTCTCAGCCCCTTCAATCATATTTTGTATAAGCTTTATAAAGTACTTCATCTACTGCCTGGCTATATACGCGTATAAGTTCAGACAACTTCATCGAGGAGAGACTCCAATAGTACAACAACTGTTTCAGCAGACAAAGTTTGCTTAGACGACATCCTCAGGGTTATACCTCGTCTGATATGCTTATTAATCATCCTTTCTCTGAACGAATTAAATAATAGAAAAATTACAGAAGCAACAACACTGTGACGGGAGGCTCCACAAAAAGTTTCATAATTTTCTAAACTCATTTGCTACATTTTGAAATTACTACAAACAGCGCTGAAACCATGACGAAACCCTGATTTTGGAGAAAAGGAAACCCTAATTTACAAACCTCTGTGCCCATATTTCTTAATAATGTTTTTTTTACAAATATCAGTGCCCGTTGAAACCCTATCTAAAATGACTGAAAAAATTTCGTATTCATAAAAGCGCTAACCGGAACGAAATCCTAGACCGCTGGAAACTCTAACCATCCTGCTGGAAACCCTAATCCCGTCCCGTTGGAAACCCTAATCGCCGCCAATCCGCTGAAAACCCTAATCACCAACCGTTGCAATCTACTGAAAACCCTAATCGGTTCTAGCCCTGATCGCCAACCGCTACAATCCGCTGCAAACCCTAAACCTCTGCCTCTTTTCGCAGTCGGCCACCGCGGTATGCGGCCCGCCATTCCGCGCTTGGCCACTGCAGGAAGTCGCCGCCCCTTCCGCGCTCGTCCACCGCGGAAGGTGGCCGGTCACCTAAGTGCCGCGCTTGCTTCGCTGGTTCCGCGGCTAGGCTGCCCTCCGCGCTCGTCGAGAGCGGAAGGGGACACGCGTCGGCCACCCCTCGCTTTCGCACTCATATGGGGTCTAGATGTGAAAATACAGTGCAAGGGGGTCATTTTTGCAATTACGTGGCGCTACAGGGCCAAATCAAAAAAAAATCCCTTCATGCATGCATTGGTTGCTGACCGTAGGCCACAAACTAGTGCTAGATAGTAGTATTTTAATAATGGAAGTGTGTAGATCTCAGGTTGTGATCAGTTTTCCTTTATGCCACTGCTAAAACTTACTCCTTGCTCAACCGAAAAGCAAAACCGCACTAGCACTATTGCGGCTAAAACAAAAATAAAAAATAAAAAAAGACGCCGTGCATGGCCGAGAGCCCCGGCGCATACCTCGCAGATTACGGTCTTGGTGTATAAGCCCACAAGGATGGCATACATAAGCCCATCACTGTGGCAACAAAGACGTCGTGCATGGCCAAGAGCCCCGGCGCACACCTCGCATACTACGACCTCGGTGTATAAGCCCACAACGGTGGCATACATAAGTCTACCACCATGACAACAAAGACGCCGCGCATGGCCAAGAGCCCCGGTGTACACCTCGTAGACTACGGTCTCGGTGTATAAACCCACAAGGGTGGCATACATAAGCCCACCACCGTGGCAACAAAGACACCGTGCACGGTCGAGAGCCCCGACGCACACCTCGCAGACCACGGCCTCGGTGTATAAGCCCACAAGGGTGGCATACATAAGCCCATCACCGTGGCAACAAAGACGCCGCGCACGGCCGAGAGCCCCGGTGCACACTAACTCACCCTAGCAAAGGTGAGGTGTATAGACAAGACCGCGCATCGCGCTCATTTGCGCAGACCCTAGCCATTTCGAAGGCACCGCCTCGACAACTAGAGAGTCTCCCGTCGAGGGCCTCGCCCCGACGGAGAGACATTTCACATCGCGCTCATTCGCGTAGACTGTAATCGTTTCGAAGGCCCCGCCTCGGCGACTAGAGAGTCTCCCACCGCGAGGGCCTCCCCCTCGCTAGCAGTGGGCTCCCCAGGAGGAGCCCAATCAAAAAAAAATTGGGGGACAGTGTTTGGCTTCTCCTCCCCCTCGCTAGCAGTGGGCTCCCCAGTAGGAGCCCAATCAAAAAAAAAAAGGGGGACGGTGTTCGGCTTCGCCTCCCCCTCGCTAGCAGTGGGCTCCCTAGGAGGAGCCCCAAAAATTGGGGGACGGCGTTCGGCTTCGCCTCCCCCTCGCTAGCAGTGGGCTCCCCAGGAGGAGCCCAATAAAAAAAATTGGGGATGGCGTTTGGCTTCGCCTCCTCCAGGCTAGCAGCAGTGGGCTTCTCAGGAGGAGCCCAATAAAAAAAATGAGGGATGGCGTTCGGCTTCGCCTCCCCCTCGCTAGCAGTGGACTCCCTAAGAGGAGCCCAATCAAAAAATTTTGGGGGGCGGCATTAAACCGCCACCTCGCTAGTAGTGGTCCCCGGGAGGCCCAATCAAAAAATTGGGATTCGGCGTTAAACCGCCTCCCCTCGCTACCAGTGGGCTCCCCAAGAGGAGCCCAATAAAAAAAAATTAGGGGACGGCGTTCGGATTCACCTCCCCCTCGCTAGCAGTGGGCTTCCAAGCAGAACCCAATCAATAAAAAGTTGGGGACGGCGTTCCGCTTTGCCACCACCCGCTAGTCGCGAGCTCCCAAACAAGCCCAATAATAATAATAAGTAGCCGCCTCCTGAGACAACAAACATCAACCCTTTTGGCCACTCCAAGTCACAGGCACAATCCACTGGAAGCGGCCGAAGTGGGGGACGGTACCTGCCCATCACAAACGGTCACACGGAAGAAGCAATCAAATACAGCAGGATAGCAACGACTTTGCCCACGCGGGCCCTGCCTCGAGGCTGTAGCCTCGGTGGGGCAGCCCAAACGCACCGCCCACCTCGGCGTGGTGGCTCCACGTCGACTTCGCCCACGCGGGCTTCGCCGCTGCTCACTACCAGCCTCGAGGTTGTAGCCTCGGCGGGGCAGCCCTGACGCACTGCCGGCCTCGAGGGCCATACCTCAGCGTGGCGACTCCGCGTTGACTTCACCCACGCGGGCTCCGCCACTGCTCACCGCCCGCCTCAAGGCTGTAGCCTCGGCGAGGTGGCTCCGACGCACTGCCCGTCTCGAGGGCCATGCCTCAGCGTGGCGGCTCCGCGTCGACTTCTTCTGGGGTATCCCGACTCCCGAGGGGCCAGGGGCGACAGGATTGTGTCCGCTCGTCTCTCGGAACCACGGGACCTGTCCTCGCAACCTCGGACCACGCAGATGAGGGAGTTGTCGTAGCCGGGCACTAAGGGGTGCCCCGTACCCTAGGGTCGTCAGGAATATCTGTGTGCCGTCAGGAATACTGTACATATGTAGATATAGTCTGTATGGTGTACTTAGGCAAATGTACCTAAAATACCCTCTCTCTCAACACATTTTGAGGGCAAGAAGGTAAATGTCCTTTCTTGCCCCCTATAAATAAAGGCCCAAGGGCATGTAAGGTGGGGGCTTCCTCTCATTTACACTCAAGGCAATGCATTCACATACACTTGTGTCTTTGGCTCCTCCCTCCGGTCCTCCTCCCAGACAAAGGGTACTCTGTACCCACAGTCTAACCTTTTCTTGCTACGACACTCCATTTGCCTCACGATATCTGGTTTGAACTCCAGGTGAGATTTATGTCATCCATAGACTGTTCAATACTTTCTCGATCAAGTATCGGATAACCTTATGTGGTTGAACTCTTCGACCACCAGTGGCATGGCCATGCACTTTCTTTATCCGACCACTTCGAGGGGCCTAGAGATATCTCTCCTGTTATGTTAGGAGGGGCAAATCCTATATCCGACTAGTCACATCCCTCCGCATGTTTCATAGCATACCCGAAAGCTACTTTTATAACTACCCAGTTACGAGTAGCATTTAACAACCCCTAAGAATGCTATTACACATGTAGAAAATCATGCTGATCTCAAGTCTAAGGATTGTATATCATCATTGTTTGAGACCAACTAATGACACATAGAATCATAACAATCTCAATAGTATCTCAAGGTGGGTCTATCCAACCCCATGTTTTCTAACATGTGTTCACATTATTGATTCGATATCCCTATATCCATGACTAGTGAAACATGATCATCAATCAATACATGTGCTAGTCATAGAGTCACTGGTGTTCCGACTAGTGACATCCGACCAGGGATATATTTAGAACGACATCATGTAAATTAAAGAGCTTCACCAACAAGTCACATACTTGTTGATCTATATAACTGATGATTCATTCATGGAACAGAATAACATTTATTCAACAACTCATAAACATAAATGTGATACAATTATCTCTATGATTGCCTCTAGGGCATATCACCAACACCAAATTGCCGCTTCTCGTTGGCCCTTCGTGTGGGGTAGTTTTTGTTATTCCATTCCTGAAGACGAAGCACTGGATGCTGGGCCACCCCATCGAGGCACAACCTCCAAGGCAGGGAGTGCGTCCGAGCGAAACCAGTGCAGATGAAGTCATGGATGCGTGGCCGCCCCACTGAGGCACAACCTTTAAGGTGGATGACGCGTCGACGTGAAACCTATGTAGGCGAAGTCGTTGATGCAGGGCGGCTGAGCCGAGGCATAGCCTTCGAGGAGGGCGGCGCGTCACAATGAAGATTGTGTAGACGAAGTCTTGGACGTGGAGCCACCCTGCCGAGGCATAGCCTTCGAGGCGGGCGACACGTCGGAGTGAAGCCTGTAAAGGCGAAGTCGTGGACGTGCGGCTGCCCTGCCGAGACATAGCCTTTGAGGCAGGCAGCGTGTCGGAGCGAAGCCCGTGTAGGCAAAGTAGCAGACGCAAGGCCAGCCAGTCGAGGCACAACCTTCGAGGCGAGCGGCGCATCGGAGCGAAGCTTGTGAAGGCGACGTAGTGGACGCGGGGCCAGCTAGCCGAAGCACATCCTTTGAGGCGGGCGGCACATTGGAACAAAGCATGTAGAGGCGAAGTCGTGGACGGGTGGCCACCCTGCCGAGGTATAACCTTCGAGGTAGGCGGTGCGTTGGAGCGAAGCCTGTGAAGGTGACATAGCGGACGCGGGGCTGGCCAGCTGAGACACAGCCTTCGAGGCGAATAGCACGTCAGAGAGAAGCCTGTGAAGGCAAAGTCGTGGATACGGGGTCGCCCTGCCAAGGCATAGCCTTCGAGGTGGAAGGCGCGTCAACGCGAAGCCATGGTCGAAGTCATCCTCATCTTGCTCCTCGGTTTGATGAGAGTCGTCAAAGTAGAACTCCTCAGAATCATTGCAGTTCGAGCTAGAAACGTTGCGGGGACAAGTAGATAACACGAGCATCTCTGCGTGAAAGAGAGAATGATTAACACTTGTTTCTTGTAGCAAGATAACATTCGTTTGACATGACAGATAATCGAAGGCATTACCATGGGACAAGTAGAGTCCCATCCGAGCTTTAGATACTAAGATCTCCAAGGTGATAGCCTTATGCAGGCATGATAGTCCTTGATCAATATTCGAGCCAGGTCGATGGTAGATGATTCGAGCTGCTTATGAGATTGAGTCATGGACATATCGGAGGGGCGCCCACGAGGCTAAGTCGTGGGGCACCAAATAGACACTAGGGGCGGTAGCCCCTAGTGGACTTGGAGGTGCCCATGAGGCTAACTCATGGGCACCTTGGAGATGTGCCTATGATAGTAAGTCACAGGCACACCGGAGTGGCGCCCACGAGGCTAAGTCGTGGGGCACCGAATGACCACTAGGGGTGGAAGCCCACAGTGGACTTGGAGAGGCCCATGAGGCTAACTCATGGGCACCATGGAGGTGTGCTCCTGACAGCAAGTCACGGGCACACTGGTGGCACCCACAAGGCTAAGTCGTGAGGCACCGAATGACCATTAGGGGTTGTAGCCCCCAGTGGACTTGGAGGTGCTCATGAGGCTAACTCATGGGCACCTTGGACATGTGCTCTCGATAGTAAGTCACGGGCACACTGGTGACGCCCACGAGGCTAAGTCGTGGGGCACCGAATGGCCACTAGGGGTGGTAGCTCCAGTGGACTTGGAGGTGCACACGAGGCTAACTCATGGGCACCTTGGACGTGTGCCTGCAACAGTAAGTCACGAGCACACCGGTGGCGCCCACGAGGCTAAGTCGTGAGGCACCAAACTATGAGGGCGATGGAGCCCTTTTACCCCGTAGGCGGGGTCTTTTTTTTTGGTGATCGGGAATGCATGAGAATGGTTAACCCTTGCCAAGCATCGAAGCTAGGCATGTGGGGACCCAGAGGTCGTTCGGCGCGTGGCCTAGAGTCTAAGAGGAACGAGTCCTCAGCACATCTATCAACTTGGTAGTGGGCCTAAGTTGTCGCTCATGCCATAGGTCTAGTAGGACACGAGCTGCCATGGTGGAGGCGACGGACGCCCAAGCCACCATGGACTTTTGTTAGGGGAGACTGCGGAGGTCGTACGCCCTATGCACCACAAGGGTGGTCGCTCATGCCCTAGGTCCAGTAGGACATGAGCCGCTATGGTGGAGGCGACAGATGCCCAAGTCACTTTGGACTTTTTCTAGGGGAGACCGCGGAGGTCGTACGGCCTATGCACCACGAGGGTGGTCGCTCATGCCCTGGGTCTAGTATGACACGAGCCACCATGGTGGAGGTGACGGACGCCCAAGCCACCTTGGACTTTTGTTAGGGGAGACCGCAGAGGTCGTACTCCCTATGCACCACGAGGGTGAAATCCCTTAGAGGAAAAGTGTCTCGAGAGCCCATACGATATTTATTCGCTCGCGCTGCATGGATGTCATGCGTCCCAGGGGTGATGGTTGGCCTCACAATCCTTATCCTTCTGGCTGCGAGGGCGCATTGAACTGCTCGCCCTTGGCTGGCCCTCGCATTGTCCCGCACAAGGGAGGAGGACGCGCGTGGGAGCCCCATGGCATGTAGGATGTTGTCAATCCTGGAGTAGATGGCCCTGATCTCTGACGAGGGAGCTCGGCTGGGGCTTCTTCAAAGAGCGGATGGGTCGTCCACAAGATCATTGCCGTCCGGAACCGGAGGAGGCTTCGTGGACTTAGAGTATTTTTTAGTAGGAGACATAGCATTTCGTCAAGTAGCTACGTCCCCACAGTCAGCGCCAATGTTGTAGGTATAAAAACCAAATACAAGTGAGGGGGTGGACGTCGGCCGTCTGACGGGCCATCCATCGTACACGAGAGTAAAAAATGACACGAGAGTTTATATAGGTTCGGGGTCCGAAAGGACCGCCTTACTCCTGTCGATAAGCCAACAGAGGTTACCTCCAGGGAGGGAGCCTCTGAAAGCTTACCAGTTTTAATATACTTCTTTATTGCTCAAAAGAGCCTTTTTCAAATGAGAGATACATGGAGTATTTATAGACTCTTGGGTCTGTACAAATGACGGGAATACCTCACAGTGAGATAACTAGCCTATAAGAACAAGTGAGGGGTATTATAGCGTTTTCTAAGCAATTATATTTCTAGATTCGTTAAGCTGGTGTTTACTTAGTAGGGTAGACCCTACTAGTAAAGGGATAAAATATTCTTCCAACATCTGTAGCTACTAACGGCTCACCCATGCTTTGTACCTTATCCATTTCCATTTTAAAACCGAAGAGAATCGAGTGACTCCTTGTTTAGGGAACCACAATGACGAAACTTCCAACGATATATGCCAGTGTTGCAAGAAGACCAAAGCAGTGGGGAGAAACAAGAAGTGAGACATCATCACCATTCACCATTGACATAAATCCGTTGGTCTTGTTAATTACATCTTCATTGGCCCCGATTCAACAAAGGCACTCCTCGTGGGCGCGCAAAAGTACAAACCAAAATTCAACAAAAATGACGGTTGCCGTTTTTTTCCATGATCAAACTCAGATTAAACATTGCATCCACAAGGAATCGAACAGACACAAAAACAAACGATGTCTTTGCCTCCAAGGAACTTCAGGTGGATGATTTGGTAGCAGCTTCAGCCTGTTGAGTTGTGGCACCACGTTCACTAGAAGCTGTTGCTGCAGATGGTGGTACGTACACCTTAGCTCTGCGAAGAATCTCAGCAACAACCCAATGCTTATTTTTGCTCAAGGGCCTAGAAGGATCCAGCCTAACCTGAAGAGAAATTTATCCAGACATTATCAACAAAGGGTTCTTGGAGACGAAAACTAATGTAGTCTAGGTTATACTTCGGTTGAATCATAGTAAAAAAGAACGTTAGTTTCCAGCAAGCAGATAAATAGACGGTAAAGTAGGACACAACTACGCAAGCTCATTGATATATTGGACATAACAACAAATGAGGAAGAACCAAAATTTTTTTTTCTAAAAAATCCCAATCATCGTAATGTAAAGGAAAAACTTTATGTCTGTATTTTTACTACAAGTTTTGAGAGCAAGAGTCAGACAAGCTTATTTTAACCTGGTCCCTTGGTGATGTGGATCTCTGAGTGCATAAAGTAAAAATTGTCATTACTAGAATATCTACCATCACAGTACAAGTGCACCCATGGCAAGATTGTTTATATAAAAAATTGTTTAGACCAGATTGGATTTGTCCAATAAGCTGGTTATTTTATTGAAACTTCAGCTTACAAGCCCCAAAAAACCAACTTGCATCATCTTATTTGGAGTTGGAGCTCCTAACTGAAGGAAGGGTTTAGTTTTCAGTTTATTGAACACGCCAAGAAATAAACTGCAAATCTTGCCTTAGCTTCAGCTGACAGTATATCATAGGTTGAAGCTCTATACAAGTCAAGCAGTCTCAGTCTCACCATCGAGTAAGAACAGGTATTTGATGACCATAGATTGGGGTCAAAAGAAAACACCGTGCTTGCCAAGAATTCTGCTATGTGCTTTTGATGGACTCCAAATTTCTGAACTAGGTGAGCAAGTGTGCATGTGCCTATCCAATGAGAATGACAAGAACAAAAGGTGTAAGATAATTTATTTCAATGGAATTAGAAAAGAACACAAAAGAACAACTAAAAGAGCACCGACTGTGAAGTACTCTACTAGTATCAACATCATAAGTACACGGCAGTAGTATTTGAATTTTGTCAATGGAATAATAGTACCTGTAGAACAAGTGGTCTAGTGCCAAGAACAAAACTATTAGAAGGATATATATTAACCCTACAGGATCAAGTGTCATCCCCAGTAACCATATAGTTGCCATCTCCCGACCAGCAGACCTCAATCAGCAGCCAAGACTACCAGTACAGAGCACCCATACACTATAACAACCACACGAATCCACAGATCGCAGTGGCCCTAATTCTCAGTTGTTTTCATGACCAGATACATAACTGACCTAGATAGCATTATATGATGCCCGAACTCCAGCCGATTTTGTAACAGCCAAAAGTTAAGTAAATATTACTGAACTACTACCGATCAGCCAGCCAAATTGGCAAAATTGTCTAAAATTTACAACAGTAGAGTAGACACGAACATGAAAACCGGTTTCACATTCTATCCCCTTTTGACGTATCAACCATGGATTCAACAAAGAGCAGAATCAATTAACTTCCACACCATTAAATAACTACTCATTATTCAAATTTGAACTAAATCCTAAGTATGTGAATCCAAATTTCCCCCTCATCCAAACAGGCCCTCAGACTATAACCTGAACCCAAACAGACGATGCCGAAATTGGTCGTAACAGGAAAATCCAATGAACTTATGAATGAACTCGCACCAGCCTAATCGAACACAGCATCACAGTTCACAAGGAAATGAGATTGGAACAGAGGGCAGGGATCGAGGGAGTGGGGGGTTACCGACCCGGTCGCCGATGTTGCAGTCGTCGGCCTCATCGTGCGCCATGAACTTGGAGGTGCGCTTGACGTAGCGGTTGTACATCTTCTGGTGGAAGAGGCGGTCGACTGCCACCACCACCGACTTCTGCATCTTGTTCGACACCACGATCCCCACCACTGGCTTCATCTCCGCCCGCGAAATCGGCGAATCGGATCCCGCCGACGAAGGACTAAGATTAATAACACAGCCAAGTAACTATACAAATGCATACAAGGCAGTGAGTCGTAAGATTTTGTTATGAGGTAATTGCAAAAGAAGCTCCATACAACTCTCGACAAGCTATTCTGTAGCATCTAACCCTGCTACATATTTCCTTCTTTTGAAACAGCCCCCATAGCAAGTTCTTTCGGACCAAAAATCGCGGTACATATTGAAAAAAAGGGCTAAAACCAATGGTCACTGGCACATGCATTTGGCACTATCATCTCCAGCACCCGTCAAGCCAAATCCCAAAAAAAAATTGTAAAATAAACTGCTATTAGTAGTACTAGTTTAGGGAAATAGGCCCCCTAATACGATAAGCGCACTTGGACATGGGTGGATGCACCCGCACCTTGGCTAGTCCTGTCCTACACTCCTATCCTATGGGGGTCACAGCACGGGACCCCGCTGAGATCGATCTGATCTTGCGCGCAGCTACGAATCGAACCATGGATGGACGGATACTGGATTAGATTACTAGTCCACAACGGCAGCGAACAAATCGGCAACTAAATCCCACGAATAAAGGTCTGGATTAGGTTGCTCGCAGCTAGGGCTTACCAACAGCGAGCTCCGGAGGGATCGCGATTCCAGAAGAGGGGAGGAGTGGAGGACGACGCCTACGGCTACCAGAGGAGAGCTCCTCCGAGGTGGCGGGCGGGCTCCGATGGAAGGAGGGCGGCGCTGGCGGACAGTGTGAGAGAGAGGGTTGTGTCGTACTGTTGTGCGAGACGAAGGGAAGGCTCGAAGGGGAGAGCCGAGCCGGCAGGAGACAGAGGGTACAGGTGGGCCGTGTACCAGGTTGGGCCTACCCGAGGTTCGGCCCGTTGACCCAGACGACTTTTTTTTTTCCCAAGAGAGTATGGCATGTAGGAGTAGCGCTATTCAGCGCATAAGCTAGCTTATTCTATGCTCCAGCCGCAAGCCCGCAACATGGACCACGATGCCGGCGCACGATCCTCACGCGCGACAATCCAGGCGCCCTCGCACAACCCACAGTAAAACCCACACACCCTCTACCCTTTCTTCGATCGCGGCGCACAGCATGCACTACACTGTAATTGACATTAATAGTAACGTGAGAGCCCACCAACCGACGGTAAAAATATATTTTCCGCCTTTCGTGTCGTGCAGATTTGCCTCTTGCACATCTCTATTGTATCATGTTTTGACTCTATTAGGTTACCCCGTCCTTTACTGTCGTGACGGACAGAGAACACCAGGTGTAATATTATGTAGGCTTGGAGACTTAGCAAAAAAAGGAGAAAAAAAGAGAGAAAAAGGAAAGCTGTGACCGAGTTGGTCACGATGTGGGTGCGTGGGTGCATGCGTAACTGTGTGTATGTTGTTCGGGTCTTGGTTTCGTGTATGTCTATAAAGCCAAGGGCGCACATGTGTTGCCCTAACTCCTGCCAAAGCCATCTCCTAGCCTCGCCGTTGTTGCGCGTCGTCGTCGTCGTCACCGCTGTTGGTAGCATGGCAAAGTTTTTGGTGCACACTTCTTTGTGTAGGAGCAATGTTGGATCTTTTTTTTGTTGTGTCTGTTCTTTACTGGAGGAGCAATTTCATATCAGATTTCTCTTTACATTGTTTAGCAGAGATTTGTTCACAATCGTAAACCGACCGTCACCACCCCGTGTACTCGTCTTCAGATCCTCTTTCATAGATATCAATGAATTATTTTTCCCAATTGGAGTGAATATATTGAAATGTGTGTCTTGTTATAAATTTATCAGACTTTAAGTGATTCTATGAGTAATTCACTTCCACTTCAAGAAAGCAAATTGCTTTTGCTTTTGCGTGTTTTTTCTCAATGTGTTGCCATACTGAAATAGTGAAAACTTACTATTTCAAGATAGCTTGTCATGACTGTAAAATTGCGCATTGACATTGTAATGCTTGTTCTCCATAATTTGTTCAAGTTTCTTGGATTATGTAGCTGGCAACTTACTGATCTGATTGATTGCTTGTGTAATTTAGGATTTATTTTATATAAAAAAAATCACTTTCTCCACCTATATGTAAAAATTCTAGAGCATGTTGCACTGCACATCTACTGCACTGTTCATATACCAAGAAGTAGCAGTCCTAACTCATAAGAGTCTTGGGAAGTACTTTGGTTTGGGCTTCCAAGTTCATGTTTTGTTTGCAGTTAAGCATTAGGATATGTGCTTGGTCCTTTAGATCTTAATAATTTCGGACATTTTGAATTTGCCATGAAACTGGTGCTCATTGTGTTCTAAGTTCAGACTTTTATGTGTACTAACCTTTTCAGGATCTTGATTGCCATTGTTCACTTTCCTAACAGATCTACCTTACAAATATTCTTCTGTTGTCGACATTCCAAATGCACAATTGGAAGATTTCAGTATGTGCTCTCTATTTGTACTAAATGTTGATTACTTCTATCCTTATTTTCAAATAAACATGATAACAAAGAGCTGTTTGACTGTGTTTGCGAACCTCAGTCATGTATGATTTCAATTTTAGTCAAGTCATATGACTGTAATTTACGATTGTAACTTGCCATTTTCGGCTATTTTCGGAACATAACTATTGTTCTGAATGAACAGAGATGGAGAAACAATTCTATCGCATATATTCAGAATATGTATTGCAAATGTTCATGCTCTCAACACAATTTCTCATTGATAAACACATTGAGGCCCATGCTTCCATTCACATTCATACAACAAAACATAGTTCATATAACCGGGTAATGCAAACTTTGCTAGTGTTGAATTGCAAACTATGGAAACTATGTAGTAGCTCAGTGAAAATGTGTTTATTGTCATCTGAAACAAGAGCCCGTGTGTTCAATTCCTGAAGAACGAACCAGCCGTAACATCTGCAACAACAAATGGATACAAAATATTGCTTTTGTAGCTACCAATTTGAGATTCGTGATCTTAAGAATGGCCTCAAAACAGACGAAGCATTAGTTTACTACAAACTTGCCTTTCCAATAGTATAACAACTTCATCTTTCACCTAACCCTCAAATTCTAGGTAAGCTTTATTTACCATGCCTACTTCCTTTCATGTAAGAACAGCTACACATATAAATGAAACACTACTAATCCGTTGAGCCATTTGCCCTCTTGGATGTAAACTAACGCATCTACAGCATTCTGCTGTTGCACAGCTTCCGTCGGTCATTGTTCTAGTGATGTCTACCTAGACCGACACAGCACGGTGTGTATGAACCGGTAAATTAGGTCATTGGAATTGGTCATATGAACCGGTGGAAGGGTTGCCAGAGTTCTGATCGCAGCGAGCCCTCCAAGCATTCCTATCGTCTGAGTTGCTGCAGGCCTGGTTTGGGAGAATGTTGTTCCCCATATCACCGTCCAAGCTCATCTGTTGCACTTCTTGAGGCGACAAGATCCTAATGCACCTCACGCAGTTGACAAACTGCATGTATAACCAACATTATCATCCATTACTAGCACAAAACATGTGTAATCCATAATCTACTAACACAAACTGCAGGGGCACTGCGCTTAGGAAGGGTGCGCGCCACAGAGGAGCCCCGGTGCAGGTGGCGTGGTGCAGGGGTTCAGTGCATAGGAGGGGGTACGCAGAGAGGGGCTCGACGAGGGAGGCGGCCGCAAAGGCAAGATGGCGAACGCAGGCGCCCGAACCATAGCACGGGGTGGGCGGGGGGAAGGGCCGAACGGAATCAGGCTGCAAGAGGGGGGCAAAATGCGAGAGACAAAATTCGGGCGGGGGGTTTTCACAAATTAGCGTTAAGTGGGAGGTGGGGGTTATCGTGGCCGCCGATTTCGTGATGGACGGTTAAGATGCGCTATGTGCGTATGTCCACCAATACCCTCATGCGTATGAGATATGTTGCCATGATCAATGGCCTCAAGATCAACATGAGCAGAGATTACACCAATGCAATCAGGACGTTGTGATCCACCATCATCGCTCACATGGTTGTGTGGTTGCAGCAAATTAAAAACAGATGAAATCGATCTTTGACGAACCTTAGAATAGTGGTTCGAAGGAACTTGAGGCATAGGCGTCGGTGTGAATATACAGATGATCCGAGAAAGGCATTGAAGAAGCTTGCATCATTTCGGAGAAATTCAGAGGAAGATGGATATTTTCTTTATTGTTTTTCCTTGTTCTTTTCGTGTATTGATATTGGAGATCGATGATTTTTTTCCTTTTTGAAACTCGAGATGATGACTTTAAATACAAATGCTATGGTTGCTAGCCTGGCACTGATGCTTCTTGGAAATTTCTCATATATATGGAGGACGAAACCGAAGGTTCGTTCATTATATCCAAGATGGAAAAGGAGATATATGAAAATTAATGCTACAGCCATAAAATAAATGGCCACATCTCCCTGTTGATATTACACCCTACCACAAGCGAATGAAAACCCTTGCAAAATTTCGTAAGTAAACTCATTTATTAATAATTTTAAGCCGTGGTTATAAGATTCTACAGTAGAACTATGTTGGTGGATAAAGCAACCTTCATTTTTGTTAATATAAATATATGGCATCATGTTTGGGAAGCCTAGGGTAGCACTATGTGGTTTTACACAAGTTTAGGGCTTATGCTGCCATGATACTATAGATATATGTATCATCAGTGGTGTATTACTCCACATATTAGTAGAACTAACCTTTTGGGATTGTCTGCTAGCTTGTATGTACAGTGTGCTTTACATAGAGGGTCATTTAGTAAAAATGGATTTGCAGAGAGCCCATCAAGGAAATATTAACTCAAAATGCAATGGTGTAAAATGAGCTATCTTATCAAGGTTCAAAACAGCAATGGAGTCTTGGTCCTCTTGTCCCTGGCTTGTACAACTCCATAAATAAAATGAGAAAAAGGAAAAGAAAGAAGAAATTTCCATGGAAATCGTTGTAATCTTGTAAGGAAATGTTATTACTAAAAAAATTGGGCTAGAAATGGACTCGGTCCAAGATTGTTGGCCCAAATCCAGAGTCTTCTTGTCCCTTCTTAGTGGACAGCCAGCCGAATTTATGTGTTCAGATTTCAGTCTCTTCAGTAGTCAACTTAAAAGATCAAGGAATTTAGACCTCTTCTTCTCATGTTCCAATTCAACCAGCTTAAAGCAAACCCTCTATACATATTGTGACTATAGTGGAGTAGTTACTGTGTGTACATATATACAAAGATGCCTACAAAGATTCCTAGCATGATGGTCAAATTTAGAGAACTGTTGGACCAAAGTAACATAAGCTACCTACAAAATCATGATAACCACTTTGAAGAATCATGCGTGTGAACTTTCTTGACGAACTGAGGTACCGAAGTGGCTAATTTCATTTCTTGCTAAAGTAAGTCAATTGGTCATATCAAAAGATTGCATTGTACCATGACATTGCCGGCCAAGCGGCAGATATCTTGATCACCATGGAGTTTGTGGGAGCTATCTTAACAGCAAAACTGATTTAAGAACCTTGACAACGAAAAAAGATCCAAGAACAATGCTAACAGGTCAAATCAGGGGCGGGGCCAGCCCAGCCCAACGCCTCGGGCCGGCCCAGTAGGATTTCAGTCCAAATATTAATTTACACTGAGTTTTCACGTTTTATTTTTTTTCTTTGGCTTGTGTTTTTCGCTGGGCCTCGGGCCATGGCCCGAGCGGCCCGAGGCCCAGCTCCGCCCCTCGGTCAAATTAATCCTGCATGGCTCATGGTTTTATACATTCTTATTCACATGATGAAGATACCTGATACCGACAGAACCATATACAGCGTACATGTGTAACATTTCAAACAATCTGTTCCCTCACCTTGCACTTGTGGCTAGGCTTTTACTTTGGCTTAATTAAGCATCTGACTATTGTTGTATCCAAGCCATTGCCAATTGATTGTTGCACACTCCACTGATGTCTTGACGTGGTTACAGAATCGATGCATTATGTAACCATTAAAAATGGCGGGAAAAAAAAGAGAGAACAAATGCACTAACAAATTAACAATGACATGCAATACCCTAGGAAGATCTTGCAATAATACATGGCGTTCTACAATCAGTAAAATTTGTCTTAACAAGAGTAGATAAAGTACACTACAAATACAAAGAACATAGTAACATGCATTATCCCTTCGCAGAAGATGCCTAAAGACTAGTTATTCCAATAAAATCCGGTACATTGCCAACGCTTTGTGCAATAAATACTCTCTTTTGCATTCTAACCCGAAGAAGGGCACTTATTCCATGGTGACTGGAACACCAAATATGTCCTGCTGCTTCATAATGCCTAAACAATAAACTGCTTCTGTTGATAAAGACAATTCAGCCATCAGAGTGGAAACTCGGAAATACATTTGGAGAGTGATGATCTAGCATTAATCATCAGGGATCTACAGGTACAAGTGAAAGAAAGATTCAACATTTATTGTGTTGAGCCTTATGCAAATTTCATAAAAACAAACAAGGAAAATAAGCTGGGTGATTAAAATGCTGTGAGATGGGCAAAACATTAAGAAAGGTTCTAAAGATTTTCCATGGTATAAATTATAAAACAATATCACATCTGGTGTTTTTTGTCATACTATTTGTGTACTATGCTTCACTATTTGGTAGTAGTATTCATACAGACAAATATTTCTATATGTTTCAAGTTTATGTTTACACAAAGCTAAGATAGTTTAAAAAAATTGCAAATTCCTATATACCAACCAAGTTTGCCAAATTGGATGCTTGTGTCAGCATAAGAATAAGATGTTACAGCTTTAGAGTATATACAATAGTATAGACAACTGTTGTCTATAGCATCCCTTCATGTCATCTATAGACAGCTGTTGTGGACTCCTTTATTGGACGAACATACCAACCAAGAATAAAGTTTAGGATGTCGCCAAAGAGTCCAGTGGGACAAGAGCTTTGGCAGCATTGCAAGATTTCGGTAGAGATAGAATTAGGAAATCAATTCGGTTTGCATACCGATACATTGAGTTTTGGTAGTTTCGGTTAGGTAGAGTTCTAGTCGGTTTTCCAGTGTAAGCCTATAGTTTCTATACAAGAGACTCGGTAGTTTAGAGATTTGTCAAGCAATAACAAAATTTTCTAGCTTTAACTCTCGTAGTTCAGAGTCTCTTCGTTGGCTAGGGACGAGCCCTGCCAAGTGAACGAGGGCAAACGCGACGTACCTCGCTACCCTCTCTGTTCTGTTCCAGTCCAGTGTCTCACGAACAACTTCTTCCCCCTCTCGACACCACCCACAAGTCAGTCCATATCAACTTGGTATCAGCTTCAGGTTCTACACCCGTTAACATGGGAGACGCAAAGCTTCTGGAGGAGGTGCTCAAGAGGATGGAAGACAGGATGTCTGGGAAGATCAATTCCATGCTGACTGAGCTTGGCGACTTGAAGATCCAGCAAACGGCGAACAACATGGCTATCGCCTGGCTGGAAAAGACTGATCCTAGCATGCGGCTTGAGCCCAAAGATGTTCCACTAGGGCAGCGCGCGAGTTTGGACGATCCAGGAGACAAACACCGAGCAACACCCCGATATCACCGTCTCACTTTTCCCACGCCGCCCTGGCATTGAAGTCGTCGCCGTGTCACCATGCTAGCACTAGCGCCCACCTGCTCCTCTGCTATCTTTGACTCCGGCGTCCGCCCGCATCCTATCTAGTCGCCGTGCGCGCGCCTACGTCCGATCCGGCCCATGCCCTGCGCGCACTATGCAGCACACGGGCACACTCTGTACCCCGTCCAGTCAACCACATGCGCAAGGCAGTTTCTCAACTTTAAAGTGAATACAAACCACCTCATATGTCACGGTATTAAATAAAGGTCTGCCCGATACGACTTCATCAGGAGAAAGTGCTCACATAGCCAATTCATTTAAAGTTTGGGGCTAGCTGACGAGGATTAAAATCTCTATTTCCTCGAAGCTCGCTCAGCCCATCCTCTCCCGCAAGCCTACTTCTCCTCTTGGCCTACTCCGCGTGCCCCCACCCGCCTCGCTTCCCTTCTCCCTTTTGCTAACTGCCCAGGCCCACTCGTTAGGCCACCTTCTTCCTCCCGTCTTCTCCTTCCTCACGGCTGAGCTTCCTCGTCCACCATGGCCGCACCACAAGGTCTTCAGAGCTTCTGTTACTCCCTCGAAACATGTGAAATTAAAGCCTGAAATAGTGTTTTTCTCTCTCAATTTCTTTGAATTAAATATTCCGAAAGACCATTCCCCCTCATCCGAACTCCGATTGATCCCATTCTTTTGCCTAAATTTATCTAAAATTGAGCTCTATCTTCCAGTACTGGTTTTGTTAATTATTTTATTTTATTTTAAATTTAAATTAGTTATGCCTCGTTCGTTTCTCTCTCTCTCTCTCTCTCTCTCTCTCTCTCTCTCGTTTAGACAACGATTTCCAAGGATCAAGAGTAGGATTTGAAGATCATAGTGTGGTAGTTGAGCAAGGCTAAGGCAAGCTGTAACCTTTGATTATGTTGTGCCCATGTTTGCAAAAGAGTATTATTTTTATATCAACATGCATGATACTTTTGTATCAACTGTTTTCTGGGAATATCTAATTACCAACTTGTCATTGTGCCACTTTGTTTAGCTTGGATGCCATGAATCCATTGTCGCCATAGGTTGGGTTATTATTAGTTGGACATATTTGTTCTACCAACATGGGTTGACATAGATATGCTTATCCATGCTTAGTTGTACAATGATCTCATATTCACAAGATCAATTATGATAAATTGACTTCATGAGATATGGAATTATAGTGCGATGTCACTGTTGTAAAATTTATTGTGCCATGGCAGGGGGTGCCATTGGTCTTGGTTAAACAAAATGGTTCCGTACTTAGACGAGTGATCGTGCAGTAAAGGGGGTACCGTTTGCACATTGGGATGAGGCAGTCTCACTTGGGTGAACACTAAAGACTTAATCTTATGCGCCATTGATCTGGACCATATTGACAACCACATGTCCAGTATGGGATAGAACTGGATGATTAATTTGCAATGTCTTAACTTTGGTTTTGTCATGTGGTGGTGTGGGTTTCGCGGTAGACGTGTCCAGTATGCGAGCGAAGTCAGTTGCAGGTGGTCCTTCGGAGCGAAGTAGGCTGCGGGTGGGTCTTCGGGGCGATGTGGGTCGCGAGCGAAGGTGGGACGGGCACCCCCTCGCTCCGAACGAAGGAGGTATGGACAACAGCTATGGCTCCTTCAAAAATTGATACTTTTAGGTCATCTTTTATGCGTAGCTTCTTGTTCAGCCTGCACGAACGACGCCAACTGTCGTAGCAACGAAACTAGACAACGTGTAACGAATAACCTTTGTCATGAGAGGACTGAGCAATAGAGGAGCCGAAGGCTATGAGAAGCAGGTATGTTGCATTATGAGTGAGAATGAGGGAGCCCCCGATGTCACATGCCCTTGGGGCCATATATATAGGGGAGTAAGAAGAGACATTCCCCTTTTTGCTCATACCTTACAATAATGGAGAAAGAGACATTTTGATACATTCCCATAGACATAGCTATTTGTTTAGCCTGTGTACATGCTCATATACCCTAGGACATACTAGGTATTCCCAACGACCCTAAGGGTGGGGCATGGCTACGACAACCAGTGCTAGTGCTAGTGCTAGTGATAGGACTGATGGCCCCATTTGTGACGACCCGGCCAAGGCTTCACCTGAGAGATCCTCCAAGACCTCCCTGGGAGTCCATCAGGACCTCCTAGGAGGTCCCAAGGACCTCTCGAGCAGTCCTCCCAGGCCTCCCAGGAGGTCCAGCCGGACCTCTTGGAGGTCCAGGGAACTGACCCGAGGAGGTCTTGAGGCTCAGGACCTCCCCAAGAGCCATGACCAGACTTGGGGGAGGTCCTGAGACCAACCCGAGGAGGTCATGGGACTTGGAGATGTCCTAACCCTCCTGTGATCCGAACTAGTCCCAAGGATCAATGGCTAGTTCTCACAGCAATTACAAGTGATAACATACATCCACATGAGACTTTATTAACATCCAAAGAGTTGCTTACAAAGTTTGTTTACAAACCAACAAGAGCCAAATACACAGCAGAAACAAAAGTCAAGCCCATCCAATACGCCACAGGCAATTGGCTGGAGATCGACCTAGTCATCTTGAGCTTCATCATCCTCAAAGTCCTCTCCTGCTGAACGATTAATCAAGCAAGAGTGAGCACAACAACCGTGCTCGCAAGTTACATCCGTCAATTAACAGAATGACATGCATAATGGATATCTCAAAGGAAGGCATAATATGGTTGATTTGCATAAAACCAAGTTTGTTTAAAATACAAGTACTAAGTTCCAAAGCATATAACAGTAATTAAAATTCATTTGCAAAGTCTCACTTTTCAATTGGATAACATTCATTAATATGATGGTGAAGGATACCCTCCTATCACAAGGCTCCCTGCCAACCCATTTGGATAAACATCCAAAAACATTTTCACAATTCCTTTGAAAACCAAACCAAAATCTAATTTTGAGCGGCTTTGCTAGCATGTCTATAATCGCGGACACGGCTATTCGAATAGTTTTACACTCTGCAGAGGTGTGCAGCTTTACGCACAAGAGGTAATCCACTTATACTGTCTACTCACACACTCCCATGGTGTGCAATGAAGGGATTACTACAGGGCCTTTACAATGCATCATTTCACCGTGATCCACCCTACTCTAAGGTTTCACCCCACCCTACGGATAGAAACCCGTAGAGATCAAGGGCCCCCTCTTGAGCTAGTGGGAATTATATAGTCATAAAAGACAGGCCATAAAAAACTGCCCACACCTCAGCCGGATCAACCGCGATGGAACTTTGCAAATTATTTGGCCTAGTCTCGTCCAAACAGGACATGTGGTTGCACGATAAGGGCATAGCAAAATACACTCGCAGACCGGTCCTTAACTGACCTGGGCAGCTAATCACAAACCCAAGGGCATCGATCAACCATAAAAGGCACGATCCCGTGCATGGACATGCACCAACCACACAACCAGGTCCGCCCAAGTCTAAACCATTTTTCATTGTACTTGCTTGCCAAACAGTTGTAAAATCGCCATGGCACACCAATGCCGTGGGTGCTGCCATGACACACCAATGCCATGGGGACCTCCATGACACACCAATGCCATGTTTCAAAACATTAGACAAGTGTTATTTTTGGCCAAAACTTCCCAAATCAAGATTCTTTATCTATGCATGAATAAGCTTAAGTTTTTCAAAGGTCTGGGTCCACATTATCGCGTAAAACCAGGTTTTGCCTAGGGTGACAACATGTTCGGTTCAAGATCAACAGTGGTCATAACAAGGAATTAGGCATAACTAGGAATTTAAAGACAGGTATTGAAATAACTTAGTAAAGTAGGCATGCATTATCCTTTGAAATGGAACATAGATATGTTGAAATAATGGGTGCAACATTGTCAAGAGTGTAACTTGCATTGCTCAAAGAATTGGGTGTCTTCTTCTCCCTCGGAGAGCTCTTGCTCCTCAATGTCTTCACAATCTACACGAGGAAACCAAAGCAACTCAATGCAAAAATCAAATAAGATCCAAAGAAACTCCAATAGAACACTAAAATAAACCAATAGAGAGGTTTGGTCGGTTTGGAGGAGGTCCAAGGAGCTTGCTGGAGGAGGTCCAAAGCTGGTTGGAAGAGGTCCAAGAGCATTGGAGGAGGTCCAGAGCTGGCTGGAAGAGGTTCAAGAGCTTTGGAGGAGGTCCAGAGCTTTGGAAATGAGCAAAAGGGTGAGGAGGAAGAGCTGCCCAAGCTTTTATGGCCAGAGCCACTGAGATTTCCAAGGCTCTCGGGCTCTAAATTAAGTGGAGAAAATGATAGGAGTTGGTAAAAGATAAGACAAAAGGTAGCCCAGTGTTGCCCAAAAGGTGGTAGCATTTAATGCGACACAACAGGCATTAAATGCTTGAAGACTTCCAAGTGCCAAGGACATGGTCAAAGGATAAAGAAAGAGGTCGTGACTGACAAATGGGGGCCAGTCAAAGCTCAAGGGGAGGTCCTGACGGTCAGATCCACAAGGGGAGGTCCTGACGGTCAGATCCTCAGAGGGGAGGTCTGAACGGTCAAAATCTAAGTAAGGGAGGTCCTGATGGCTAAGATCTCCAAAGGGGAGGTCTTAACGGTCAAGATCTAAGAAGGGGAGGTCCTGATGGCTAAGTTCTCCAAAGGGGAGGTCTTAACAGTCAAGATCTAAGCAGGGGAGGTCCTGACGGCTAAGATCTCCAACGGGAGGTCTTAACGGTCAAGATCTAAGCACGGGAGGTCCTAACGGTTAAGATCTCCAAAGGGGAGGTCTTAACGGTCAAGATCTAAGCAAGGGAGGTCCTGACGGCTAAGATCTCCAAAGGGGAGGTCTTAACGGTCAAGATCTAAGCAAGGGAGGTCCTGACGGCTAAGATCTCCAAAGGGGAGGTCTTAACGGTCAAGATCTAAACAAGGGAGGTCCTGACGGCTAAGATCTCCAAAGGGGAGGTCTTAACGGTCAAGATCTAACCAAGGGAGGTCCTGACGGCTAAGATCTCCAAAAGGGAGATCTTAATGGTCAAGATCTAAGCAAGGGAGGTCCTGACGGCTAAGATCTCCAAAGGGGAGGTCTTGACGGTCAAGATCTAAGCAAGGGAGGTGAGCGATAGCGAGATAAGAAACGGGAGAAGTGGGAGCCATTGGATTTCAATCGAACGGACCAAAATGATTGGGCCGTTCAGACCATCCAGAGCTAACGCTAGATCTTAGCCATTGAACTGGATCGGACGGTCCAAAATGGTTGGGACGTTCAGACCGTCTGAACGCCTCTGCAGATCGGACCGTCCAGCAAAGATCTGAGGGCTCAAAGAGGGTGGGACGTTCGGACCATCCGAACATCTCAACAAGATCAAACCGTCCAATGCAAATCGAACGACCCACAAGCGATAGAGGTCTGAATCAAGCGGAAGGCTTGAACGGACATGTGGGAGGTCCAAATAGACAAGAAGGAGGTCCTAGAGGACATGGGGAGGTCCTGAAGGACACGGGGAGGTCCAAATAGACAAGGAGGAGGTCCTAGAGGACATGGGGAGGTCCTGAAGGACACGGGAAGGTCCAAATAAGTTCAAGAAGGTTCAAATGGACACAGGGTGGTCCAAATAAACACGAGAGAGGTCTAGGCACAAAGATTGTCCACGCAAGGGAGAGGTCCAGAAGGGGGAATTCAACCCAAAGTTTAGATTTCAGAGATCAAGGATATTTGAAACACAAACCCGAGCTTAGGTCATCTCAGGGGTAATTGTGACCCGAAGGAGAGGTCAAAACCGAAGAGAAACCAGAGAGGAGGTCTAGACCTAAGGGGGACTAAACCAAGAGATTCAAGCCAACAAGGATGTGGTCTGAAATAAGAAAGTTGAACAAAATGCAAGGGGAGGTCCGGAAAGAGAGGGCTGAGTCAAGGAAAGAGTGGAACAAGCAGAGGCAAGGGAGATCAACACAAGTGCTCTAGCAGCCCCAAAGAACCAACTTTAGGGTTAGTTTAAGTTCGGTTTAATCATTTTAAACACCTTAATTCCGAAAATCTCAAGTTAAGCTTTGAATTCTCATCAAAACAAAATGGTTCTTTTTATTTTGAAATTTTTCCAAAAAGGCTCTGAAAATCAGGGTGTTACAAACCTACCCCCTTAAGGAAATCCCGAGATTCAAGCTTGGCCAGCTAAGAGGTATGGATAGTTAGTCTTGAGGTCTTCTTCATTTTCCCATGTGGCTTCACTTTCTGGGTGGTGACTCCACTGCACCTTGTAGGTTTAGATAATCTTGCTTCTAGTAACACGCTCCGCGACATCTAGAATTTTAATTGGCTACTCCACATAGGTGAGGTCTTCTTGGAGATCAATACTCTCTAGGAGGGTGTGGTCTTCTGGCACTCGGAGGCATTTCCTTAACTATGATACATGAAAGACATCATGCACCGCTGACAATGAGCTTGGCAGCTCTAGCTTATAAGCAACTTCACCTTGTCTTGCCAATATCTTGTATGGTCCGACAAATCTTGGTGCTAATTTTCCTTTAGTCCGAAATCTTCTAACTCCTTTGAGTGGAGTTACCCTGAGGTACACAAAGTCACCAACTTCAAAAGATAACTCTCTTCTCCGATTGTCCGCATAGCTCTTTTGTCGTGACTAAGCTATTCTCAAACGCTCTCTTATAAGCTTCACCTTTTCCTCAGCCTCTTTGATTACCTCGGGCCCAAAGAATTGGCGCTCACCTACTTGATCCCAAAGGAGAGGAGTTCTACACTACCTTCCATACAAGGCTTCAAAGGGTGATATTTTTAAACTAGCTTGGTAGCTATTGTTGTATGAGAACTCAGCATAGGGGAGGTTCTTGTCCCAACTTTTTCCATAGTCCAATGCACAAGCTCGAAGCATGTCTTTAAGAACTTGATTCACCCTCTCTGTTTGTCCATCGGTTTGAGGGTGATAAGCTGTGCCGAAATTAAGTCTTGTCCCTAGAGCTTCATGGAGACTTTCCCAAAATCTTGAGGTGAATTGGGAACCTCTATCAGACACTATACTCTTGGGTACACCATGTAAGCAGACAATTCGGGCTAGGTACAACTCAGCCAACTTGCTGCTTTGGTAGGTGGTCTTGACAGGGATAAAATGTGCCACTTTGGTCAAACGATCCACAATAACCCAAATGGAGTCAGAGCCCGATTGGGTTCTGGGCAAGCTAGTGATGAAATCCATGCCCACTTGCTCCCATTTCCACTCAGGAATGGGCAAAGGCTGCAGCAAACCAGCAGGTCTTTGGTGCTCAGCCTTAACCCTTTGGTACACGTCACACTATGCCACATACTCAGCTATTTCTCGCTTCATGTTGACCCACCAATACTTCTCTTTGAGATCTTGGTACATCTTGGTGCTCCCTGGATGAATAGAGTAATGAGACTCATGAGCTTCTTTGAACAACAACTGCTTTATTTCTTGACAATCTGGCACACAAAGTCTGTTGCCAAACCAAAGAGCTCCCTGGTCATTTTTTAAGAAACTAGGAGCCTTGCCTCTCTTCAAATTTTCTTTGATCTCTTGGAGGTCCTCATCTTTAGCTTGGTTCTCTCGAATTTGCTTCTGGATTGTGGGTTCAACTTCCATAGCATGCACACAACCTTGGTTGACAATTTTCAAGTTTAGACATCTCATTTCTTCATACAGTTTGGGCTGATTTTCTTGGACCAATAAGGTGCTACAATAACTCTTGCGGCTCAAGGCATCAGCTACCACATTTGCCTTGTCGGGGTGGTAGTGAATCCCAAGATCATAGTCTTTTATAAGCTCCAACCATCTTCTTTGCCTAAGGTTGAGGTCTGATTGGGTAAAGATGTATTTTAAGCTCTTATGGTCTGTAAAGACCTCACAGCGATTATCAATAAGGTAATGGTGCCAAATCTTTAAGGCATGCACTACGGCAGCCAATTCCAAGTCATGAGTGGGGTAGTTGGCCTCATGGGGTTTCAATTGCCGAGAGACATAGGCTACTACTCTTCCCTCCTGCATCACACAACCCAGACCCTACCTGGATGCGTCACAAAAGACTTCAAAATCCTGACGAACATCGGGCAAAATCAGCACTAGGGCAGAGATCAATCTCTTCTTCAGTTCTTGAAAGCTTTGTTCACAGGTTGAGGTCCATACATACTTGTTTTCCTTCTTGAGCAACTGAGTAAGAGGCCTTGCTATCTTTGAAAAGCCTTCAATAAATCGACGATAATATCCTGCCATACCAAGAAAGCTTCTAATCTGGGACACTGATTTGGGTGGTTCCCAGTTTAGAACATCTTGAACCTTGTTAGGATTGACTGCTACACCTGCTACTGACATAACATGACCCAAAAAGGTGACTTCCTTCAACCAAAAATCATATTTCTCAAACTTAGCATAAAGTTGGTGGTCTCTGAGTTTGCCTTGGACCAACCAAAGATGGCCTTCATGCTCTTCTTCAGCCTTAGAGTTCACTAGGATGTTATCAATGAAGATAATGACAAACTTATCCAAGTACTCTATAAACACTTTATTCATCAAGTTCACAAAGTATGCACGAGCATTGGTCAATCCAAAAGACATGACTGTGGACTCATAAAGTCCATACCGAGTTGAGAAGGCTATCTTTGGGATGTCCTCTTGTCGAATCTTCAATTGATGATAACCTGATATCAAATCAATCTTGGAGAACACTGCTGCTCCTTTTAGTTGGTCAAACAAGTCATCGATCCTGGGCAAAGGATACTTATTCTTGATGGTAACATCATTGAGAGCTCTATAATCCACACACATGCGTTAGGTACCATCCTTCTTTGCCACAAAGATCACAGGAGCTCCCCAAGGAGAGGAACTCGGCCTAACAAATCCTTTGCTTTGCATCTCTTCAATTTGTTGCTTCAACTCAACTAGATCATTCACTTGCAATCCATAAGGTCTTTTAGAGATAGGTGCTGTCCCCGGGACTAGGTTAATGACAAACTCTAGGTCCCTATCCGGAGGCATTCCTAGTAGTTCACTAGGAAACATATCTGGATACTCCCTCACCATAGGGAGGTCTTCAAGTTTCACTTTTCTCAAAGAGGCCAGGCTAGGAGCTCCTTCAAGAGAAATCTCAGGGCTGAATTTAACTTATATCCCTTGCTCATTGGTGAGCACAATGGACTTGTTGGCATAATCTATTCAGCCCTAGTTCTTGGCTAACCAGTCCATTCCAAGAATCACATCTAACCCTTGGGAGTGCAAGACTATCAAGTCTGTAGAGAATGGTACTCCCAAGATTTTCAAGGAAAGATTTGGGCACAAGGAACTAGTCCTCATTTCAGAGCCCGGAGAGTGGATCAACATAGGGTTTACTAAGGAGTTATAGATAACCCATTATTACCCACAAACGTAGAAGAGACAGATGAATGAGAAGCTCCGGAATAAAAAAGAATTGTTGCTGGTACTGAAATGACAAGGAACGTGCCAAGAACCACATCCGATGCGGTTTGAGCTTCTTTGGCCGTGACATGATTTACACGTCCTTTAATATATTGCACTGAAGGCCTCGAATTGGTGTTGCTGCCAGGAGCTAAGAGCCCTTGTCCAAACCGGTTGGGAGTTGGGACTACAGCTTGAAGCTTCTTCGGGCATTTGCTAGCATAGTGCCCAACTTCATGGCAATAGAAACATGTAATTCCAGCTGCTGAGGACATGGATGGCTTCTTCTGGACATGGCTTTCTGGGGAAGTCCCACGGAAACTAGTAGTGTGGGGACGTTTGACTTGCATGGGGGACTTTGAAGGGGAGGAGGTCGTAGGCCTCTTTTGTTGAAATTGAGAGGTCTTGGGCCTAGAAAAACCCTCGGATCTGAATTGCTGAGCTGCCTTCCTCTTCTTATGGTTCTCTATCTCAATGTGCTTGCCCTCTTGACGAATTGCCTTGCTCATAAGTTGCTAAAAATCTGGGTAGTCATGAGCAAGGAGCTGAACCGAAAGATCATCATTGAGCCCTTCCAAGAAGCGTTCTTGCTTGGACTCATCAGTGGCCATATCTTCAGGTGCATATCTTGCTAATTGGTTGAACTTGTGGAGATATTCACTTACTGTGCGGTTCCCTTGGCGCAAAGATCTGAACTCCTTCTTAAGCAACATCATGCCATGTGGGATGTATGCACGGCGAAAAGCTTGCACAAACTCTTCCCAAGTTATAGTCTAAGCATCATCGTGGGACTGAGTAAAGTTGTCCTACCACTCAGAAGCTGGTCCATGAAGTTGGTGAGAGGCAAATAAAACCCTCTCACGATCAGTACACTGGATCATGTCTAGCTTTTTTCCCACTGCCCTAAGCCAATCATCAGCTTCCATAGGCTCAGTGGTACTGGAGAATGTGGGTGGCCTCATTCTTATGAACTCGGAAATATTTGCCCTTGGAGGAGGTGGAACATATATAGGAGGTTGGGTTGCTGCTGCTGCTTGTAGGTTCTGAGTGTTGGTGATGGATTGAGCTAACAAGTTGATCAACTGTGCTTGATTTGCCATCATTTGGTTCCAATCTGGACCTTGAGCTGGAGGAGGAGGGGGTTGCGGCACTGGAGTCTCTGGATCACCCCCAGAGGCTCGGCCTTGACCACTAGTGCTGCCACTGCCTCTAGTTGTCACCATCTGCCAGAGGTCCAAGGGGTAGGAAAGAGATGAGAGAGCTAAGGGGGAAGATGTCAAATCAGCAAACCACAGAAAATAGCAACTTAAAGATCAAAATCACTCTACTCGAAGCTCTATGCCTTTAGAGCAGCAACAAAAGGTCGTGGCCACAAGGGGTGGTCTTTGCAAAGAGACCCGAGAAGAGTTCTTTGCAAACACTGCCATTATTGGCCACGAATCGGGAGGTCCGAACAAAGGGGAAGGTTCAAACACAAGGGTTAACTACCACGGGACCTCCTAGGGATATGACAAGGGAAAGGGGATCCAATTACTTTATAAAACAATGAAGAAAGCAAAAGATAAGAGAAAGTGAGGTAAGGAAAGATACAGAGAAGAGGTAAGGATAGAAAGATGACTCAAGTAAGGAGAGAACAAATTATTCTCATATTTTGCAACACACATTTTGAGCTTTCTTCTAATGACCATTTTACTAGGCCACGACCTACAGTCAAGGGAACTGATCCGAGGAGGTCTTGAGGCTCTGATACCACTTGTGACGACCCGGCCAGGGCTTCACCTGAGAGATCCTCCAAGACCTCCCTGGGAGTCCACCAGGACCTCCCAGGAGGTCCCAAGGACCTCTCGGGAAATCCTCCCAGGCCTCCTAGGAGGTCTAGTCGGACCTCCTGGAGGTCCAGGGAACTGATCCGAGGAGGTCTTGAGGCTCAGGACCTCCCCAAGAGCCATGACCAAACCTGGGGGAGGTCCTGAGACCAACCCGAGGAGGTCATGGGACTTGGAGATGTCCTAACCCTCCTGTGATCCGAACCAGTCTCAAGGATCAATGGCTAGTTCTCACAGCAATTACAAGTGATAACATACATCCACACGAGACTTTATTAACATCTAAAGAGTTGCTTACAAAGTTTGTTTACAAACCGACAAGAGCCAAATACGCAGCAGAAACAAAAGTCAAGCCCATCCAATACGCCACAGGCAATTGGCTGGAGATCGGCCTAGTCATCTTGAGCTTCATCATCCTCAAAGTCCTCTCCTGCTCAATGATTAATCAAGCAAGAGTAGCACAACAACCGTGCTCGCAAGTTACACCCGTCAATTAACAGAATGACATGCATAATGGATATCTCAAAGGAAGGCATAATATGGTTGATTTGCATAAAGCCAAGTTTGTTTCAAATACAAGTACTAAGTTCCAAAGCATATAACAGTAATTAAAATTCATTTGCAAAGTCTTACTTTTCAGTTGGATAACATTCATCAATATGATGGTGAAGGATACCCTCCTGTCACAAGGCTCCCTGCCAACCCATTTGGATAAACATCCAAAAACATTTTCACAATTCCTTTGAAAACCAAACCAAGATCTAACTTTGAGCAGCTTTGCTAGCATGTCCATAACCACGGACACGGCTATTCGAATAGTTTTACACTTTGCAGAGGTGTGCAGCTTTACCCACAAGAGGTAATCCACTTATACTATCTACTCACACACTCCCAAGGTGTGCGACGAAGGGATTACCACAAGGCCTTTACAATGCATCATTTCACCGCGATCCACCTTACTCTAAGGTTTCACCCCACCCTACGGATAGAAACCCATAGAGATTAAGGGCCCCCTCTTGAGCCAGTGGGAATTACATAGTAAAAAAAGACAGGCCATAAAAGACCACCCACACCTCAGCCGGATCAACCGCGATGGAACTTTGTAAATTATTTGGCCAGGTCCCGCCCACACAGGACATGTGGTTGCACGATAAGGGCATAGCAAAATACACTCGCAGACCGGTCCTTAACTGACCTGGGTGGCTAATCACAAACCCAAGGGCATCGATCAACCATAAAAGGCACGATCCCGTGCATGGACATGCACCAACCACACAACAAGATCCGCCCAAGTCTAAACCATTTTCCATTGTACTTGCTTGCCAAACAGTCGTAAAATCGCCATGGCACACCAATGCCGTGGGTGCCGCCATGACACACCAATGCCATGGGGACCTCTATGACACACCAATGCCATGTTTCAAAACATTAGACAAGTGTTATTTTTGGCCAAAACTTCCCAAATCAAGATTCTTTATCTAGGCATGACTAAGCTTAAGTTTTTCAAAGATCCTGGTCCACATTATCGCGTAAAACCAGGTTTTGCCTAGGGTGACAATATGTTCGGTTCAAGATCAACAGTGGTCATAACAAGAAATTAGGCGTAGCTAGGAATTTAAAGACAGGTATTAAAATAACTTAGTAAAGTAGGCATGCATTATCCTTTGAAATGGGAACATAGATATGTTGAAATAAAGGGTGCAACATGGTCAAGAGTGTAACTTGCCTTGCTCAAAGGCTTGGGTGTCTTCTTCTTCCTCGGAGAGCTCTTGCTCCTCAGTGTCTTCACAATCTACATGAGGAAACCAAAGCAACTCAATGCAAAACTCAAATAAGATCCAAAGAAAATCCAATAGAACACTAAAATAAACCAATAGAGAGGTTTGGTCAGCTTGGAGGAGGTCCAAGGAGCTTGCTGGAGGAGGTCCAGAGCTGGCTGGAAGAGGTCCAATAGCTTTGGAGGAGGTCTAGAGCTTTGGAAATGAGCAAAAGGGTGAGGAGGAAGAGCTGCCCAAGCTTTTTTGGCCAGAGCCACCGAGATTTCCAAGGCTCTCGGGCTCTAAAGTAAGTAGAGGACATGATAAGAGTTGGTAAAAGATAAGACAAGAGGTAGCCCAGTGCTGTCCAAAAGGTGGTAGCATTTAATGCGACAAAACAAGCATTAAATGCTTGAAGACTTCCAAGTACCAAGGACATGGTCAAAGGATAAAGAAAAAGGTCGTGACTGACAAATGGGGGCTAGTCAAAGCTCAAGGGGAGGTCCTCAAAGGGGAGGTCCTGACGGTCAGATCCACAAGGGGAGGTCTTGACGGTCAGATCCTCAGAGGGGAGGTCTGAACGGTCAAGATCTAAGCAAGGGAGGTCCTGACGGCTAAGATCTCCAAAGGGGAGGTCTTAACGGTCAAGATCTAAGCAAGGGAGGTTCTAACGGCTAAGATCTCCAAAGGGGAGGTCTTAATGGTCAAGATCTAAGCAAGGGAGGTCCTGACGGCTAAGATCTCCAAAGGGGAGGTCTTAACGGTCAAGATCTAAGCAAGGGAGGTCCTGACGGCTAAGATCTCCAAAGAGGAGGTCTTAACGGTCAAGATCTAAGCAAGGAAGGTGAGCAATAGCGAGACAAGAAATGGGAGAAGCAGGAGCCATTGGATTTCAATCGAACGGACCAAAATGATTGGGCCGTTCGGACCATCCAGAGCTAACGCTAGATCTCGGCCATTGAACTGGATCGGACGGTCCAAAATGGTTGGGACGTTCGGATCGTCCGGACGCCTCTGCAGATCGGACCGTCCAGCAAAGATCTAAGGGCTCAAAGAGGGTGGGACGTTCGGACCATCCGAACGTCTCAACAAGATCAAACCGTCCAACGCAAATCGAATGGCCCACAAGCGATAGAGGTCTGAATCAAGCGGAAGGCTCGAACGGACATGAGGGAGGTCCAAATAGACAAGGAGGAGGTCCTAGAGGACATAGGGAGGTCCTGAAGGACACGGAGACGTCCAAATAGACAAGGAGGAGGTCCTAGAGGACATGGGGAGGTCCTGAAGGACACGGGGAGGTCCAAATAAGTTTGAGAAGGTTCAAATGGACACAAGGTGGTCCAAATGAACACGAGAGAGGTCTGGGCACAAAGAGTGTCCATGCAAGGGAGAGGTCCAGAAGGAGGAATTCAACTCAAAGTTTAGATTTCAGAGATCAAGGATATTTGAAATACAAACCCGAGCTTAGGTCATCTCAGGGGTAATTGTGACCCGAAGGAGAGGTCAAAACCGAAGAGACACCAGAGAGGAGGTCTAGACCTAAGGGGGACTAAACCAAGAGATTCAAGCCAACAAGGATGTGGTCTGAAATAAAGGAAGTTGAACAAAATGCAAAGGGAGGTCCGGAAAGAGAGGGCTGAGTCAAGGAAAGAGTGGAACAAGCGGAGGCAAGGGAGATCAACACAAGAGCTCTAGCAGCCCCAAAGAACCAAACTTTAGGGTTAGTTGAAGTTCGGTTTAATCATTTTAAACACCCCAATTCCAAAAATCTCAAGTTAAGCTTTGAATTCTCATCAAAACAAAATGGTTCTTTTTATTTTGAATTTTTCCAAAAAGGCTCTGAAAATCAAGGTGTTACACCATTACGCCATGTCTTTGCAGTTTTGGGTGAGAGCTGAGAACCTTATTTTGTTCTTTTTTCCTTCTTGGGTGTTTTGCATGGGAGTACTGACTAGTGAGTAGTACTCCTGCTTTACTTGGGAGGATGAGTGAGTTTGTGGATAGCAGCATGTTGGAAGGGGTGGTCAGTGGCGGAGCTAGGATTTTGACGATGGGGGTGCGAACTTAAGACACATCAGTTTCAACACAAGTTCAAATGTGTTAAATTACATGTTCGCACTATAACCAACATCACAAAATATTTTGGAAAATTACAACTTGATACGGCGTTCCTTTATAATTTAAAAGCGATTGATGACATCATCATCACTAACTTGTAGAAAAAATTCACACTCAATGTACGTAACTAAGCAATCATTCAAGTATTGTTCACCCATACTATTTCTTAGCTTGTTCTTCACATGATTCACTGTCGAAAATACCCTCTCTACCCTTGTAGTAGCCACAGGAAGGATCAATACCAATTTGAGCAGCAAATAAACAAGTTTGTAGCGATATCCTTCTTTGTCTCAACAAATTTAATAGAGAGCTCACTCAGATTCTTCACTTCTCGAAACCTTGTATCTTGATGCATGTCAGTGATAAACATATTAAGTTGCAAAGAAAGTTGGATCAAATATGTGTTCGAGAAATCTTTAGGATAAAACATAGCAAGTTTAAGAACTTTATCCTTATCATATGAAGCAAATGAATCAACAGGATGCAAAGATGTCATTTAAAGAAGTAGCTCTGTACAGTGGCGGAGCTAGGATTTTGACGATGGGGGTGCGAACTTAAGACACATCTGTTTCAACACAAGTTCAAATGTGTCAAATTACATGTTCGCACTATAACCAACATCGCAAAATATTTTAGAAAAATACTACTTGATATGACGTTCCTTTATATTTTAAAAGCGATTGGTGACATCATCATTACTAAATTGTAGAAAAAATTCACGCTCAATGTACGTAATTAAGCAATCATTCAAGTATTGTTCACCCATGCTATTTATTAGCTTGTTCTTCACATGATTCACTGCCGAAAATACCCTCTCTACCCTTGTAGTAGCCACAGGAAGGATCAATACCAATTTGAGCAGCAAATAAACAAGTTTGTAGTGATATCCTTCTTTGTCTCAACAAATTTAATAGAGAGCTCACTCAGATTCTTCACTTCTCGAAACCTTGTATCTTGATGCATGTCAGTGATAAACATATTAAGTTGCAAAGAAAGTTGGATCAAATATGTGTTCGAGAAATCTTTAGGATAAAACTTAGCAAGTTTAAGAACTTTATCCTTGTCATATGAAGCAAATGAATCAACAGGATACAATGATGTCATGCAAAGAAGTAGCTCTGTATTAACTTCATCAAACCTGGCATAAGAAGCAAATGTATTATTAGGAAGCAAAGATGCCTGGATGGGCAGATGGCACTTAGGCCTGATGCCTCCTTGACTAGTTGACTTGTGCTTGATTCTCAGATTTTGTTGGACCTAATGCTAAATGGGCTGCCAGGAGTTGAGGAGTATGTATGTTAGTATGTGTAGTGCATACTTCATGTATTAAAGGGAGCATGTACCAATTTTTTGTGCAAAAATTTTGGGGGTGCAACTGTACCCCCATGCATCGCTGTAGCTCCGCCCTGGCTCTGTATTAACTTCATCAAACCTGTCATAGAAGCAAATGTATTATTAGGAAGCAAAGATGTCTGGATGGGAAGATGGCACTTAGACCTGACGCCTCTTTGACTAGTTGACTTGTGCTTAATTCTTAGATTCTGTTGAACCTAATGCTAAATGGGCTGTCAGGAGTTGAGGAGTATATATGTTAGTATGTGTACTGCATACTTTATGTATTAAAGGGGGTATATATCATTTTTTTGTGCAAAATTTTTGAAGGTGCAACTACCCCATGCATCGTAGCTCCGCCCCTGGGGGTGGTGCCGTGGTGGGGCTGATCATGTCATCGAGAGGGAAGGGAGGGTAAATTAGTACGGTGCTTGCCAACTCATGTCTATTCAGCCAAGTTAGATTCCTCTGTCGGCTTAAGATCTAGCCATCAGGATTCAGGAGTACCTGTGATATCTAAATAAAGCTTCGCCTGGGAGAGTTCTACCGTGGACAGTACTAAATCATGATATTACACAAAATCCTTGAACTCCACCAAAGAAAGGATCTGAAGTAGATGTGTGCATCTTAACTAAGTACATAGACCATGGGGCAAGGGTAAGCTTCATGTGGTAAGGATGTTGGAAGAACTTTCATCATTAGGGGTGTCAACGGATCTAATACGAATGGTATAGAGGCCAAACCACATTCGTGTTTGTTTTTTCAAACAAATAGGAATTCAAATATACTCGAATACGAATAGAATGTTATAACAAATATGAATTCGAATCGAATATCTATTCCAATAGGTCGAATTCGGATATCCTCATAACTTATATGATGTCAGTATATTTATGATACTTTACCTTTGTACGTATAGCACACTTAATCATTCTAATTTATTTATTTTCACCTAAAGGAACATGAATTCACATTAAACTAAAAATACTCGTCTAACTAATTAGCCATACTGCAATAAAATAGGCATATTGCTTTATTGAATACGAATACAAATACTAATGTTTCGAGTAAAATAACATTTTGGATGTTAAAAGTCCATACTACATTCGTAACCATATTTTATGTGAATTCAACTACGGATATGATAGATAAGAAAGTGTTATACACTTATATTCGTATCCTATCGAATATGGTAGTTGGATAAAACCTAATCAACACTGAATTTATGTACAATCCAAAAGGATCTCCTAATTAAATGATGTTTTGTACTAAAAAATGCAACTAGTGGCATACGTACGGTAAAGATGTAGTGCTTCTGAATTTTGTTAAGAAAACAATCATTCCACGTAGATAATTAGTTTTGTACTTTTGTCATCAAGCCATTTCCAGGGTCGAATCAAAATGCTAATAATATCTAAATTGGTTGTATAAAATTTTTAACATCATTGATAAATCCTCGATACAAATTAATGAAAATTGTATTTAATGAGAATCAATACTTTGTTCCAACTTCCAAGTATGTACTGATTCTAGACTTTAGTAGGCCAATCAATTTCTTTAGCGGAGGGGACAATGGAATTCGAAATCAGTGGTGTTGATTCGCGTGTCAGAGAGCTGGCCCAGGGCATGTCAGAGAGAAAGGCTCGCTACTTGACATGTGGTCCCTGGCAAAATTCTAGGCCCACATGCAAGTGAGATACAGTACAAAGTCGCGTGAAGTAACGGGTCAAACAGAATTCTAGTACTAGTAGAGTAGTACAGTTGTCTGCCTGCGTCTGAGCAGCTGTACTCTTGGTAAACAGCGGTGGAGCTCGGAAAAAAAACATTGAGAAAGCCAAGCTAAGGTAAACATATTTAAATTAGTATTTTTAATAGTATAAAAGCGGTGAAAATTAGTGTTTGTATAAAAAATTTGTTGCAAAAGGAAGGGATCATGGCCGCCGTTGGCCTACACAAAGCTCCACCACTCATGTACTCTCAAACAGATCACTCACGCTTACTGCAACTTGCTCTTGCAAATCACACTTCCACACCATGGGAAGCGTATTATTAATCCAAATGCGTTCTGCGCTTCAACACATGACGCGCGTGATGATCTCTTTTGCGTCTCTGACAAAGCCAAAGATGGCCAAGAAAAAGAAAGAAAGGAGAGAGAAAGTGTGCCCGGAAAGAAAATGAGAGAAAGAAAAGGAAACTAAAGAAGACGAGGAAAGAGACGGTAGGACTGAAACTGTGATGTGGAGAAAAGCTGAAAAAGAAGAGCTTGCAGATGCATGCAGAGAGGCACTGCTCGCCTGCTACGCTGCGCGCTGGCTGCTGGCTGCTCTCCGTAGCTCTCATCTTCTCGGCCACGCTCTGTCTCTCATTCACTCATCCGGTCATTCTCTCTCGCCTCCTTTGGGCAAAGCTGAGAGCGGGGACACCGGCGTGGCACAGGCGCTGCTGGGCTCCGGTTGGGAAAAGAAGAGTGAGTCATGGCCGGCCCGGCCGGGGAATGGCCGAATGGATATGTAGAATTATGTGTGTTCGAGATGGGACGCGTACTTGCCATGATCCCCGCTCGCGCGTGTCGCATGGATTGCGAGGGAGTTGTTCGTGTCGGCCCGGGCGCCGCACGGCCGAGCTGCATGCGTGCTTCGGTTGCTGCAATGGTTGCCGGGTCCTGCAGGATCGAGTTGTTTCGGCAACTGCATAAGCTTAAGATTGTACTAGCCTATAGTTAGTTATAGTTCAGAGTGTGAGTGGATTTGTCGCCACTAACCGACCAACCCAGCATATATGGTGTCTGGTTCTGAATTTCGGAAACTTCAGGCAGCAAAGTCCAAAAGACTGCTACTTACATACGTGCATAATAAAGAGTGAGTTTGGCTACCGGGTCTACGAGTTAGCGATCTATGCAAAACTTGCCCGATATCCATACAGTTCCCCCAGCTGACAGCTGATTTTATTTCAGTTATTGGAGACTGATTGCAATGCTATTCAATGCACAATATTGTAACTATATGTAAGCCTCTTTTCTTTTGCTCCCAGGGGATCAGGGAAAGATCGACGTGGAGGCAAAATTTTCACTTGTTCATAGCAAAATCTTGAGATATATACACCTAGCTTGGGACGACATCAGGAATAAATTAACAATTATGAATGTTACTTTACAGGCAGCCGTATAACAGATGGTACAGAAGCATCCCGAGAAAAAGGTACACAAGTTGTACAGTCCATATCGAGAGATCATTGATTAAAAAAAATACACCATTGATGCCAGTCATCATAATACAACATGAGAAGATAATAAGAGCTTCCAGACATCACATCCTTGTTTTGAATATTTCATACACCGCACTCATACCTGGAGTTTGCATCACTGTTGCTAACTTGCTACCTGAACCTCGATACATGGAAACCGAAGGAAGCTTTCTAGTACGGTACCTTTGCAACAAATAAGAAGAAAAAAGAACACAGAGTAGTATATTTGCCTTCAGGATTCAGATCGACATCATCAGCTACCCTAAAAACCTAAATCGGTAGTTGCACTGTTCGGATGCGCGATAGTAGGAGGAACCCAGGAGAGGGGATAGAGAGAGATGAAGATGAAGAGAAACCGGAGAAGGGGCAGCATGAATGTTAGAGGAAATAAATCCTATGAGACATCTTCGTCTTTATACCTTTGCTTGGATCTTTTTCAAATCATGACATATGTACATGGAAAAAGATTGTTGATTTATTCTGCCATGTATCATGAGATTGAAAGTGTTATAAATCTAAAGGTGATTAGATATCGTAGGATTTTCTTCCTAAGTAAGGGGGACTTGCGCAAAACGTTGTGTCTACGTGGCATTCTGTAACATCCCCAAAATCCTAATTTTGGGTAAGTGTATTAAAAATAAGTAAGAAAATAAAATCTAGCATGTTTATATGTGGAAAGATATTTTGAGCATGTTTTTGAAGTTTACATAAATCAAATATTAAAATTTCAATCAAGCAGAAGCTTGAAAGAATTTTCGAGAAAAATGCAGAAAACATAAAATTCTGGAAAAATTATAAAATAAACTATTCTGTGTCAAGAGCCTCCACAAAAAAATTATAATTTTTGGAGGCCTTTTGATAAGTTTAAAAATTCATAAACCTTTCGGTCAATTTGAAAATTCAAAACTCGATTTGAATTCCTGCCGAGCCAATGTGCCGAATTTGCCCAAATTTAAATCCACCGCTCCACCAAATTCCCATGCCAACAACCACCACCCCCTCACGACGTGCAGCCACGCTCGCCAGACTCCTTCTTCCACCTCACATAGCTCGTCGCCTCTGCCCTGTAGCGCGCCAAAGCTGCTCGCCCATGTCGCCGTTGCTGTCATCCTCGAGCACCCGCGGGAGAGGACAAGGGTCGCTTGGTCTCACCTGCTCTGCCCACCATTTTGCTCCACTTGGGTCTCGTTGCCGCACGAGAATCTTGCGAGAACCCGAACCCGACCGCAACTTCCTGTCGACCATCTCATCCCCATCTCGCTACTTGATGACCCCCCGTCTGTGCCAAAACCCTAATCCACCATTGTCGTTTCCATTTTCTCCCTTACCGGTAAGTTTCATCCACCATATCGCCTGGAACACAACATTGTCCCGAGCTCCGGTGCGTGCGCTCCATCGAAGCTCAAGCGTGTCCTAGTGAGCCAAGCCCTCGACATGCGCGTTATTATGCGCTATTTTGCTCACTCATTCAACTCCTCACTTCTTTGTCAATCCGATGCAGTGGAGCTCCTCGATCAAGTCTTCTTCTCCATCTCCGGCGCTGCAGTAGCCGCGAGAGATCTCCTAGCCCGGTGAGTCCCTGGCCACTCCGTGCCTAGTTTGAGCATCGCCTCACCTCAGCGAACCCTCTCATGTGGTCCATTTCAGCTATTGTCGCCCACACCAAGCTGTCACTGTGGACCTCTTTGTTGTTGTCGACGCCAACTCTTCTCCGGTGAGTTGTCGACTCCACCAAGGTTGATTTCTCCATCCTTGAGTCCCCATGAAGTTGTGCAGGTGCTTCGTTTCAACTGATTTCCACCAGGAAGACCCGTCATCGTGGAGTTTGCCATCGACACCTCTGTTCACTGATGACCAACTGCCTTGGACCTTCCTTGGCCTCATTGACACCTTCCTCGGGATTGTGGTGAGCCACTAGAGCATAAGCATCCTTTAATTTGAGTAGTTTCGGACGTTTACGTCGTAAACACTAGTGAAGCCCGTAGTGTCGCCGCGGTACATCACCACCGGCTCGCCTTAGGCAACCCTAGGGCCTCGAGCCACGACCATTAGCAAGGCGATAGCACCTTGAGCCCAATTTGAGCTTCAAATTCCACTGCTCTTTCCCCTAACGCCAAAGCCATGTTGGACTCGAGGCTTTTCGCCGCATCTCGCCGCCGTGACGCCGTCTCTATCGACCTCTCCAGCCATCTCCACCACCCATGTCATCGCCGTGACACCCTCTCTCCATTCCCAGGCCCCCCCCCCGAGCTATTTCAGGCACCGCCATCGTCCGAGCTCACCTTCCTCTCATTGCGTGCCTGCTTCTCTCCTCTCCATCTCTCTAACCAGTGGGACCCATGTGATTAGGGGAGGATTAGCGCTAAGTAATAGTGGTTAAGTGCAATGAGTGTATGACAAGTGGGGCCGATTGAAAAGATAAACATAAATATAGTTTCATGCGTATTTATTAAATGTGTCACTGACATGTGGGACCACTCACTATTCTCAGTTTTAAAAACGTGTTTTAAAGCTAAGAGAGTGACATGTGGACCCCAACTGTCAGTGGATTAAATCAAATCAAGATTTAATAATTTAGTAATAAACAAATGAGTCCATAACATGTGGGACCTCCTTTGTTTTTATAAATAAAATCAGGAAATAAAAATATGAGTCAGTGACAAGTAGGGCCCACATGTAAGTTAATAAAATCCAAAAAAAATGAGAAAAGTCGTCTTTAGTTCAGAGGAAAATACGATTTCTCTGTTGGAAAGCGTAAACCTCAGAAAATACGCTTTCAACGTTACCTTTTTATTATTTCAGTATTTTTCAAACCAAGCAAATTTAAAATGTTAATAACTTTTGCATATGAACTCCAAACTAAATGAATATTTTTTCTAAATTCACCTAAAATCATGATCTATCTGAATATGACAAAATATTTGGATTTTATTGTTACTGAAATTATTTTACTATTTATAATTTGCTCTCGGCTCTTTTTGAATAGACATAGATAACGCGAACGAATTTTTCGACGAACCTCCATCCTCATACTCAGAGATACCAGTGTAAGGCAAGCATCTCCTTTGACTATGTTGATCCTATTATTTCAACTATTGTATTTCTTTTGCAAATTCTATTATGCATGTGTGTATGTTTGAGTAAAAATTGCTATAACTGCGGGTATCTGTGGTTAAATTCCTATTTGAAGCATGAACCTCCTTGAAATATTTGTATCCTTACTGTTATATCCTTTAGGATATGGTTTAGGTAATAGATGATATCGATTTGTGTATTTTGAGTGCGAATATCACATAAATGCTTAGCCGAGCTCTAGTTTTACTAGATTTGGAAAATAGATGAAGTGTTGAATACAAATTTGGGAGATTTTGAAATGATGGTCCAAAGCAGTTGCCTCTATTAATTTTATATAAAAATAAAAATAAAAAACCTAGATTATGACGCGGACGAGTTATATTATGAACTGATGAATGTGAGAGGGTTTCTCGCATGTAGATAGGGGAGATCCTCGCCCGGGTTAATTAAGGACCGAACGCCGGCATGACCAAACTAAGCCTAAGCATACAACCACATGTGCCAGTATGGGACGACACCTTCTTTGCTCTCGGTTTCGGATGTACGGGAATGAGTCTTTCTATGATCTTGTCCAAGTCGGTTGCCTAAGGGTTGGATGGGCATACCACTAGACTTATGGGCATGCCACCATTGCAAAATTTCAAAGCCTTCTAAGTTGAAATCCACTGGACTTCAACTCCGTGGGCCCCCTTGTGTAAGGATCCAGGATTAACACTCCTAAATTCTCTGTGTATTCTCCACTAGTCCTATGATTAGTAGCTAGTGTACACAGTTAAACAAAAATAATAACAATCCATATCACACATTTATTGAATAATAATCAGAGTTTATTACCAGAAAGGATTACGAGCCAACAATGATTAACACAGCGGAAGATGAAGAAAAAGTAGTAGAGCCCAGCTATTCTGCCACAGACAATCAACTGGGGTAGCGGTCTAGTTGTCGAGATCCTCAGCAGTTGCGAAGTCCTTTTTCCTCTGATCAATATTTTATTAAGCAAGGTGAGTACAAATGAATATACTCCATAAGTTACACCCAATAATAGATTATAATGCATGAGGGTATATCAAAGGATGGCTTATAGGGTTGATTTTGCATAAAGCGATGTTTTCTTTAAATACTTGTACTAAGTTCCAAAACATATATTTTATAACTGAAATTTATTTTCTAAATTCTCAAGTTTTATAGTCAGATAACATTCACACAAGAGTGGTGAATAATACCCTCCTATCACATGGCTACCGACCCAATTTCTCGATTGGATAAGATATCCAGAATCATTTGATAAAATCTTTTGAAATCAAAACCAAATTCTAACTTTGAGTGGCTTTGCTAAGCATGTCCATGACCGTGGACACGGCTATTCCGGATAGTTCATAACGCTCTGCAGAGGTTGTACAGCTTTACCCACAAGAGATAATCACTCGTAATGTCCGCTCACACACTTCCAAAGGTATGCGACTAAGAGATTATTATAAGACCTTTACAATGCACAATTCCACTGTAGTCCCGTCTCGCTAAGGTTTCGCTTCCTTTGGATTGAACCATCCGTCGGATTAAGCCCCCTCTTGCGCCATGTGGGAATATATAAAAGTAGGTCATAATGACACCCACGCAACCGAATGGCACAACCACAGTGAAATGATACAAATTATTTAGCCAAGTCCCGCCCACACAGGATATGTGGTAGTACGATGTGGCTTAGCAAGATATAGCCTGAAGACCGATTCTTAACTGACTTGGGCAACTTTCCGAAATAACCCCTAGGCCTCGATCATCAAAATGACTCGATCTCGTGCATTAACATGCACCATCCAAACATCTATTTCGCCTAAGTCTAAACTAATTTTTCATTTCGTTTAGCAAGTCAAATCATTTTATAAATTTCTATGGTAAAGACAATACCATAGAATCATTTTCAAATTATAGTTGAACTTTGCCTAAAGTTTCCCCAAATCAAGATTTTTGGTCTAAGCTTTGGCTAACCATAATTTTTCAACATGTTCTAGTCATACTAGTGTATCGACTAGATTTTGCACTAAGGTGACAAGGAAATGACAACTTCAATTTCAACATAGGTTGTACAATGGTAACGGGATTAACTAGTAATTTAAAACAGGAATGTAAATTACTGGAATATAAATAAGAACACAATAATAGTTTAAAACATAATTTAAATAATTTTAAATACTGGGATCAAATATGATCAAAGGATGTAACTTGCCTTGCTTATTTAGTTGTTGTTCTTAAACAGCGTCGGAATCTGATTCTTCAAATAATTCAGATTTCCCGGAGTCGTCGAAATCTATACACGAAAACAAACCAAATTCAAATAATTTCAAATAAAAGGAAACACTTCGGACAAAAGTAAACATATCTAACAACATCTTGAAGGATGGAAGTATTTAAGATGAAACTAATCTTACCTACTGGAGTTGATGAAGGAAATTCTTCAGGTGAATTATATCCAAAGGTACGTAGTTGATGAAAGAAATACTACAGACGAAAGTATAATCAAAAGAAGTTGGTGAAGGAAATACTTCAGATGAAGTATATCCAAAGGTACTTGATGAAAAAAATAATGTAGACGAAAGTATAATAAAAAGAAGTTGGTGAAGAAAATACTTCAGACGATGTATATCCAAGGAGTTGATGAATGAAATACTACAGACAAAAGTAGATAAATCTAACAGGAAAAGAGAGAATGTTCACAGGAACATTCCTCACTGGTTACCTAGATAGGAGAGATTATCTGGTTAGGTAATACTCTCAGATCTGCTTTCTGATCATGAAGGGTTCTGCTATTGGGAACGGATGACGATGGACGATACCTGGAACCTATGTGATGTTGTTTTTCTTAACAGGTCACCTAGTACTTACAAGCACTCCCTCCATGTATTCTTTTTATACAACCACGATGATCATACAGTCAAAATCAGTCCTCTTATATGCTTTCCTCTTTCAGCAGACTTTGATGGTGATCTTTGGTTAGCTTTATTACTTGTGTGGCTCAGACTTACTAGTATGAGATTGTGACATGGCCACAATCCTAGAGGTTTTAACGAAAGCAATTATTTTGCCTAATCAATAATTTAGTAAAGGTCCACTTGTAAATGTATGTTCCTATGATGAATTATCTTATGATGATGACCTAGGGTCCACTGACCATTAGATCGTGCACGTAAGTATATGTCTAAACATAACTATCATTCTAGGTTCTAGCTACCTGAGCTGATTACTGATCATAGCTACAAATCTCTAATTACATAAGCTGACTATCGAATAACTCAACACCATTTCTAGCTACGGATGTAGACTATTGTTTTTCTTAACTGAATTGTGTGAGGGAAATTTGGTTTTCCAAATTTCACAAAAGTGGCTGAGGTTAATTAGGTAATTTTTAAACCTAGATGCTAAGCTCCATAATTCATGAAATTTTTATGGAAAGTTTCTGACATTATGTATATCGATTTTTATTTTTTCTAGAATATTTTATGTGCTGCATTTTTCTGTATAATTCTTTTAAGTTCCTGTTTTATGTATTTGACTTTTGATTCACCTGTTTGACTGGTTGCTTAAAACTATTAATTAAAATATAACAAATGTGAACTTTTAAATGTGAGTTGCTAAAGTGTCCCAAAACCTAGAAAAAATATTTACAGGCACTGTTCACATGATTTGTTTGTATTTCAATTTCAAATTCAAATATGAACATGCAATTCAAATAATGAACCAAATATTTTCAAGGTTGAAATTGAAATTCCTTTTGAAAACTACCTCAAGTATTCTAGGAGCATTTGAGATATTACTATTTTTAAGTTGAATCCCAAAATACATTCCCCCACTTAAAACCTTTTTTTTAGTTTTGCTTCAATTTCAAATCACGCTTTTGAGATGGGAAATAGAGCATTGGACTATCAAATTTAATTTTATTGCTTCAAAATTTTGGGAATCTTTACAAGATGGTTTCCACCTCAATTATGGAAACAAAATTCAAGATATTGACCAAATTTTATTTTGTTTTAGAAAATTTCCCTTCTAGGATTTGAAAGACTAGGTTTTAACTATTTGCTTTGCAACAAAAAGTTTTAAAAAGTCCAAAATTTTCACAAATACATATTAGATGCTTAACTAATCCAACTTTGAAATCTGGGCTGTTACAGCTATGCCTTAGCGGGGTGGCTCCGTGTCGACGACTTCGCCTCCGCAAGCCACGCTCTGACGCATTACCCGCCCCGAAGGCCATGCCTCGACGTGGTGGCCACGCGTTGACGACTTTGCCTCCGTGGGCCACGCTCTAACGCGCCGCCTGCCTCGAAGGCCATGCCTCGATGGGGTAGCCTTGTGTGCCTTGACGGGGAGATCCCGCGTCGGCAGGGTGGCCGCGATGGCCAACTCCACCTTAAGGCCATAGCCTCGGCAGGGCGGCGACAACTACGCCTCCACCTCCACGGGCCATGCTCCCATGCACCGACCCCGAAGGCTGTACCGGGACAAGGTCACCTTTGCGGTATCACTGCTGAGAAGATCTGGGGTATTCCGACTCCCGAGGGGCCAGGGCGAAAGTCTATTGTGTCTGCTCGCCCCTCAGGACCTCGGAACTTACAGACAACGGAGTACTATCGTAGCCACGCCCCACCCCCTAGGTCGTCGGGAATACCTAGTATGTCTTAGGGAATATGAGCATGTACACAGGCTAGACAAATATATATGCCTAAGAGAATGTATTAAAATATCCCGTTCTCCATCATTGTAAGGTAGAGACTAAAGGGGAATGCTCATTCTTTCTCACTATATATAGGGCATGTGACAGGGGGCTCCCTCATTCTCACTCATGCTTCAACATACCTACTTATCATAATCTTCGGCTCCTCTGTTGCTCGGTCTTCTCATGATAAAGGGTATTCGCTATCCGCCGTCTAGTTTCATTTTGCTACGACACTGGTCCTATCTGTCAGCTTCCATGACACGATCATTTCGTTCTATCCAAAGATGCCATGGAGACCACCCCCATCACATCACCCCAGCCTTTCCCTCTCCCATGACACGAGAAAAAGCAGCAAAGCCACTCCGCTCCGCTCCACTCTTTGCTTCTGCTTCCCCTGCTCCCTCCCACTTTTCTCCTCTCGGGCGCCTCTCACCCCCATCATTCCCCCCACCACTCCAATGGCATCCAACATCCTCCCCCTCCTCCTCCTCTTCTCCGCTCCCTTCGTCGCCTTCTCCTCCGAGCCCCTCAACGCTGAAGGTACGTGCATACGTTTCACGCACCACCACCAAGCTAGAACGGCGGTGCAACATTCCCTTGATTGTTTTTGCCGCTTCTTGGAAGGTTAGCTAGTTAGCTGCTAGATACTGCATACGCCTGGTTGCTTACCTGCGAATGCGCTTGCAGTGGAGGCGCTGATCGCCATCAGGCAGGGGCTGGTCGACCCGCACGGCGTGCTGAGCAACTGGGACGAGGACTCCGTCGACCCCTGCAGCTGGGCCATGATCACCTGCTCCGCCCACAACCTCGTCATTGGCCTGTAAGCTAAGCTCCCCCCATGGTTCCCCCGATCTCATCTTACTTACTAAATACCTCGGGAAGAAACTAACAATGGCTGCTGTTTCTAAAAACTAACAATGGCCGGACACCTCTCGCGTTTCAGGGGAGCGCCGAGCCAGGGCTTGTCAGGGACCCTGTCCGGGAGGATCGCCAACCTCACCAATCTTGAGCAAGTGTGAGTAAAGATCCTCCATTTCTTGTTTGTTTAGACATACTGATCGATTGATACATCTCGTGTTCTTGTGAGAAAGCAAGAAGAATCAGAGCATTTGATGATGATAATATATGATGCCCTTTTCACTTGTCGTTTCAGGTTGCTGCAGAACAACAACATCACGGGCCGGCTGCCGCCGGAGCTCGGCGCGCTGCCGAGGCTCCAGACGCTGGACCTCTCCAACAACCGCTTCGCCGGCCGCGTGCCCGACACGCTGGGCCGCCTCTCCACCCTCCGATACCTGTATGCGAGCCTCCCTAAACATTCCATTCCATTCCATTCCTCCTTACCTGCAACTACTACTAGCCAGTACAAGGAGCGAGTAGTTTAGTTGAGTTGCTCATGTTCCCTTGTGTCCTCTTCTTGTTTTTTTGCCGCAGGAGGCTAAACAACAACAGCTTGTCCGGGGCGTTCCCCGCGTCGCTGGCCAAGATCCCGCATCTCTCCTTCCTGTAAGTCGTCCCGTCAAGAGAGCTAGCCAATTAACTCCACTGTTTGCCTGTGTTCCTTTTGCTTTTCAATTGAATTGAATTGGATCCATGACTCGATGCGGTTGGTGCTTGTCCCCAGGGACTTGTCCTACAACAACCTCACTGGCCCTGTTCCTCTCTTCCCCACAAGAACCTTCAAGTATGGACTACTGCTCCTGCACTCGTCTTATTCTACTCCAAATTGTCACTTCACCACAAGCTTCTTTTTAAAAAATATCCATGTTGTTTCGAATCTAATGGCAGTTTTTAATTGTACCTGCGGCATGCAGCATCGTGGGCAATCCAATGATATGCGGGAGCCATGCGGCCGCAGGGGAGTGCGCCACCGCACTCACGCCGATCACCGTACCGTTCCCGCTGGAATCCACTCCGAGCAGCAGTGAGCGCTCTCTATCTGCTACTACTGTCTAGTAAATCGTGCTTGCTTTCTTGGAGTGCGTAGTAGTCAGGCGTACATGCATCGCTCCATGCCTTCTCTGTTACAGTATTTCTTTCCTTCTTTCTTTACACTGTAGCGATTGGGGAGAGGAGACACTCTGCTGCTACAAAATAGGGTGCCGTCTCTTGTGGCGTGCGTCTCCTTAACTGCTAATGGCGTGGTCTGATCGCATGCACACCTGGGGATCAGCGTTAATTTTGTTGGCGCGTATGTACAGGGGCGACAGGGAGGTCAAAGGCTGGCGCGCGGTTGCCGATTGGAGTAGGGACAAGCCTGGGCGCTTCCTCCCTTGTGCTCTTCGCCCTGTCCTGTTTTCTTTGGAGGCGCAAGCGCCGGCAGCGGCACCACTGCCTCACGGGCCCCTCCTCCGTTCTTGGCATCCTCGGTATGCTACGTCCCCGTCGATCGATCACCACTGCACATTAATGCATCGGTATCGTGCATGGAAAACCGGCAGTTTCTAAGTGTTAACTGCTATTGACTTGATGTGTGCAGAAAGGGGTTGTGATTTGGAGGAGGGCGGCGAGGTGGTGGCGCGGCTGGGGAACGTGCGGCAGTTCGGGCTGCGGGAGCTGCAGGCCGCGACGGACGGGTTCAGCGCGAAGAACATACTGGGTAAGGGCGGGTTCGGGGACGTGTACCGGGGGCGGCTGGCGGACGGCACGGTGGTGGCCGTGAAGCGGCTCAAGGACCCCAGCGCGTCCGGCGAGGCTCAGTTCCGCACCGAGGTAGAGATGATCAGCCTCGCCGTGCACCGCCACCTGCTCCGCCTCCTCGGCTTCTGCGCCGCCTCCGGCGAGCGCCTTCTCGTCTACCCCTACATGCCCAACGGCAGCGTCGCCTCCCGCCTGCGAGGTACGTACGTACACCATTATTACTCGTAGTAAAACAAGGTGTATTCTATTCAGTAGTGAATTGCAGTGCAGTGCATTACCGTCCGTGCTGGCGGGTGTGGGGCCGGCGCGCGGTGCATGCAGGAGTCATGGGGGAGAGTAGTCGTAGTCCTAGTCCTCCGTCCTGTGTCAGTGCTCAGGCGTGGTCGCGCACACCCGCTGTACTTGTCGCTGACACGTGGGGCCCACGCGCAGGCCTGGCCAGATCACCGCACTCACGTTTTGTCTGCATCCCGGTGGGTGCATGCCATCGCTGCCACCCCTGCAGCCTGCGCTGCCGCGGCACGCCCCACAGCACGTCGACAGGAGACGCAACCAGTACAGCTCCTCCTTGGCTAACCACGCACGTACGTACGAGCCCAGCCGCGAAAGGCAGCAGCACACTGAACAGGCATACTGGTATGTGTAATGCACGCAGCACGCATTTTGATTCCGTTACCGCCGTACGCGCCGGCCGCCCTGTGCAGCGCAGCTGCCAATCATGGCAGGGCACGCAGCGCTCGGCCGGCCGGTTAACTTGCCCGCCCCCACATGCCCGGCACGTCAATTGCGCCTTGTTTGCATGTCCATTTCCGACCGAGATCCACGGAGGAATTTGATCTAGAATCCTAACCTATCCACATGTACGTGATAGGATTGTGGCCCAGCCAAATAAGACCTTCGGTTTCCGTGCCAAGGCGTGGTTGGCTTTGCTCTGCTGCACGGGCTACGACACGGGCCGGCCGGTGCCGCAGGCGCCTGCCGTTTTATTTTAAACCAGCGTGACTGTGCGCGCGTTAAGGAAGGTTCAGGGGCGCTGCAGATTACGTATGTCTGGCTTAATCTGGGCTCGTGTTGGAGCAGTAACGCTTGATCGTGAATGCAATGGGTGTAGTAGGAGTATTTGATTCGGAGAATGGTGCGGTGGTCCAGGTGGGCCCGCCGGTGGGGGCAGGGGCAGGGCGTAGGGTGCAGCGCAGGGTTACGTTTGTTTCTTCTTTTACTCCGGCAGGGGTCTTGCTCTAGCTGCAGGCAGGCACCAGCACAAACTACAGCTAGCTACGAGCCTTGTATGTGCCTACAATTCGACCGCAGCACTTGACATTATTTAGCTAGCTGGTAGCTAGCCTCCTGGGTGTTTCAGCGTTCCGACCAATGGGTCCATGCGTAGCAGCTGGTCCATATATTGCCAGCCATAGGAGCTGTGGTGTATGCAGCGCACCGTATTTTTCTTCTCATACGGTCCGAGCTCAATTACTCCTTGTGGTGATGGCTACAGTATACTCAGCAGCAGTCAGCACTGGCCTGCTGGTAGATCTCGGTCAGGATATGTCGTCTGCTTGTCTCACATTGACACACGGCCATCTTTGGCATCTTACTAGCCATATGGCGCATGCATGCATGCAACGCATTAAACGTGTGCTTCTCCTTCGTAACTCTAAAAGATTTGGAGCATTTAATACGGGGAATTGCTAAAAAACAGTAGGTATGTTTTTTTAGAAAACAGTCAGATTTCTGATCTTACAATTTTGCTTAGAGATTCGTGCTTCGGTGGGATGAGCTTGGATTAGGATTGGATTGGGGATGAAAATAGTTAGTATAGTATGGATGTGATATCTAGAGCATTGGATCTCAAAAATATGGCTGTTTTCGAAAAGAAAAACAGTCACATGTTATATAGTCTGAACGGTGCGTACGTACGTGTGCGTTGCGCGCAGGGAAGCCGCCGCTGGACTGGCAGACGCGCAAGCGGATCGCCGTCGGCACGGCCCGGGGCCTGCTGTACCTGCACGAGCAGTGCGACCCCAAGATCATCCACCGCGACGTCAAGGCCGCCAACGTGCTGCTCGACGAGTGCCACGAGGCCGTCGTCGGCGACTTCGGCCTAGCCAAGCTGCTCGACCACGGCGACTCGCACGTCACCACGGCGGTGCGCGGCACCGTGGGCCACATCGCGCCGGAGTACCTCTCCACGGGGCAGTCGTCGGAGAAGACCGACGTGTTCGGATTCGGGATCCTGCTGCTCGAGCTCGTCACGGGGCAGCGCGCGCTGGAGGTCGGCAAGGGCTCGGGGATCAGCCAGAGCCAGAAGGGGGTCATGCTTGATTGGGTAAGCGCCTACTTCTTTCAATCTTTTGATCAGCTGTTTCTGTTCGATGCATGATAGTACGTAATTGGTAAAGTTTCACCTATATATATATGAACTTTGCTCTTTGGAGATGCTGATTGAGCCATGGGAAAAAGACATTTCACTAGTTTGACAAAAGCTTTAGCTGATTTTACCGTGAGAAAAAAGAGGGGGAACTCGCTTTGATCGAGCCATGTCGTCTTTGATAAAGCTCACAACTCTTTTAGAAAAGATCTTTCCAGGACACGGGCATGTGCATTCATTTACAGTACTCTCTGGCTCACTGCCGTTGGCATGTTGGCCATTCATTAGCAAGTACTAGTACAGTAGTACTAACTAGTAGTGAATCTGATGCAGCTGCAGCATATATACATGCTTTTAATCGACTCGAAACAATAATACACACCCCGAAGCGTCAGTCTATATGAATTGAAAGTACCACCTTGTCATACTCATGCAACCTGCAACGAAACATGCTTATGAGCTCTTCTTTAAGATCCTGCTACGCAGCACCGTCACTGTGTAAATGCTGATATCTTTCTCCCATGCAGTTTACAATGATGCAATTTTAATGCTATACCATCTCTTAGTTTCTGTTTGTAAATCAACTGAAAATTAATCGATCGATGCTTACGGCTAAATTAAAGTGTTTCTTGGTTGATCTTTTGCCCCTCATCAAAAGGTGAGGAAGGTGCACCAAGAGAAGATGCTCGACTTGCTAGTCGACCAAGACCTGGGTCCTCACTACGACAAGATAGAGGTGGCCGAGATGGTGCAAGTTGCCCTGCTTTGCACTCAGTTCCAGCCGTCTCACCGGCCCAGGATGTCCGAGGTGGTCCGGATGCTCGAAGGCGACGGCCTCGCCGAGAAATGGGAGGCCACCAACCGGCCCACGGCGCCGCCGCTCCACGACGGTCTCGGCTACGACCACCGCAACGACTCCAACGGCTCGGCCTTCTTCAACGACTACCATGAGAACGACAGCAGCCTTAGCAGCGACGAGGTGCGGTCCATCGACATGGTGGAGGAGATGGAGCTGTCAGGGCCTAGGTAGCACATTGAGAAATTAAGAACAGTTCACAAAACTCCAGAAAATCGGAGTAACGTCCAAAAAAAAAATACAGCGAGAGAGGATTGGATTTGTTGCTAGCTAGTTTGAAAGTTAGATGCTTTAGGGCATGTTGGGGAAGCTCAAATTCCCGGTCCGTCAACGGCTTCCCAAACAAGACCATAGTTAGACCACAGTGTGTAGTTCTGATGAAGCGTTCCATTCCCCTAGAAAGATGTAAAGAAAAAGGATGTTTTCTCTTTTGCTTCCTTTTTCTTTTGCTGCTGCTTTTCTTCTTGTTGATTTGGCGACACAACTACACAAGCACATGCAGCACGCCAGCACTGCAGTCCTTTGGTTTGTATACCGGTCCTGATCTCTAGCGCAACCTTTCATCTTGAGACAATATTAGTGCCCAATAGTTTGTCTCTTAACTTGTTCTAACACCTTCACAAGTTTAAGTTTTGCATCAAATAACCATACCGATCAACACTAACTTCAATCTTTGGACCTACATGGCTACATGCAAAATTCGCCGGTAACTATAGTTTGTTGTATTGAGACTATGAGCATAGGATGGTGACGATCAAGACTGTCAGCACTGTACTCAACAAGCAGCAAAGTAGCTTGTGTTTGCACATATCATCTCAGATGGTGCTCTGCAAGTCTGCATAGTAACACTATATTTCTTTGCTCAACACGTGGGCCATATGATTGTACAAGTCACAGATTTACAATATACAGGATATGAACAAAAACACGAATTCAAAAGAACTTTGAGCAACAGAAGGGATAATAGCCAGCTACTACTCTTGAAAGTGCTGAAGATTCAGAATGGAGTACAACAATATTCAGAACTGCTAAAGATTCATTCAGAAAGTGCTAAAGTTTCATACTGCTAAAGATTAAGAACTGCTAGCTGCTGCCACTACTCTTGAAAAAAATTCAGAACTACTAGCTACTGCTACTACTCTTGAAAGTGCTAAAGATTCAGGATGGAGTACAACAATTCATTCTCCATAAGAAACAAGCTATTTTGTATTGTTCAGATAACCCAGAAGAGCTCAGGAGCTTTTATTCCCATAAATTAATTAAGTGTTAAACCAGCATATAGCAGAATTGCTCACACCCGTGGTTCACTTCATAGTACAAGCTAACAATGGTTGCCCTTCGAAGCATACGTGAGCAGATGGCATGCTAGCTAGGCTAGGAGTGTCCCAGTCATCACAGTAACAGCTTCTCCCTGAATTCGCACTCTCCTAGCTACATCTTCCAACTCCAGGTATAATGTTCCACTCCTTGGAGACGCCTGATGATATATGAACACAAAAAGTGTTCCACAAACAGGATCCTGTCAAAGTATAGTGATCAAGGGTGAAAGATGAAGTTTGCTAAGCTACCACAAGTGCAAAAACCAAAACGGAATTCTTGAACGGTCAAGACTCAAGACATTGTACATGCAATCGTCATTCAACTATTGAATGTGTTGTAAGGAATTAGTTTGTGAAACTGGCATAAGCAATTGTTCAAAAAAGTCATAAGCATTCATAATCAAAGCAAATTCCAGAAGTCTTATAAACTTGGTGGCTCTTTGACATAATTATGAAGTTACACTCCAGGAAAATATCGATAGCTAATATGCCCATTTCCACAAATTAATCTAAAATGTAGGTGGATTTTCATTGCTAGTTTTTTTTTTTTTTAAAAAAGTCCTGCCTAATATAAGAAATTTTAATTCCTTGGCGAGCGATTATCTCAGTCATCGTAGCATTGGTGGCAATCTATATTTGCAGGCAGGTCCATTGAGATGTAATATGAGAGGAAGTACAATGAGGTCACCGGTGGTTGCCGATTTGTGAATGCTGACGATGTTTGCATCGTTTAGAGTCTCGGGGATGGACGGCAGCTCGGCGGAGTTGCACTCCACGAGATCAATCATGGGGAAATCAACTCGATGAACAGCTTCCCCGGCTCCTCCTCGCCTGAGACGCCCGTGTTCTCCGGTGCAGGAACCTTCTTGGCAGTCCTTGAGACCATGTAGTCATTTTGACTGCCTTCGTGACCTGTAAAGATAATCAGCTGCTCGATTTCTTTTTGTAAATTGTGCCGATGACTTAATCCATTGGAAACACTCCTCCAGTTACAAAAGAAAGTCGTTTATGACTTTAAAAATCAACAAGATGTCACTTTGACCACTAAATTTTTATCATCAAATTTTTGGAAGAAGTTATAAAAGTATAATGCCCTGAAAGTATTTTTCGTGATAATTTTACTTACACCATTTTCGTGTATCCAAACTACATATTTTAAACAATATCTTTGATCAAAGTTGATACGATTTGACTGCACGCATTCTATGATGACTTCTTTTTGTGACTGGACCTGCACATAATGCGAGAGGATTCTCACGAGACCTTGCATCAATTTATCAGACGTTTCAGCCAAATTCGCAATTCAATTCCTAAAGTTCCTGACTCTTTTGTCATCAAAGCATTCAAGCAGGGGGTCCACAATCGAAGGATCATGGAGGATATCGCTCTAAATCCTCTGGCTACCGTCGCCGAACTCTTTGAAATAGATGACCATTATGCAACTGCTGCAGAAGCGGTCGAGTGGAATCGCATGATTGATTGTGACGATAAGGACACTCGAGGAGCGGGTGCTGGCAGCAAGAAGAAAGATAAAAAGGGTGAGAAATCCAAGAGCGAGACTAAAGGCCAAACGCTTCAAGTCAAAAGCTCTAAGAAGGTCTTAGATGTAAGCGACAAGGAGCCTTAGAGTTTTGAACCATACCACGATCGAAGCAAAGGTAAACGCCCGAACGGAAGAACGACAAATCTAGGTGGTGTTCTTTCCACAAAAAAAAGAAGGACACGACCTTTGCAACTGCCAAGATTTTCAACGAAAACTCGAAGATTACTACTTCAGGAAGGGACCGCTTCCTACACTTGAAGAGGTGGGGCAAACGAGTGGTCAAAAATAGTTGGATGATGACGAGGAGATGTTGTTTCAAGATCTAGAACACACCATTGATCACATCTATGCAGGATCTTCGGCATATGAGTCGAAACGACAGCTCAAAACTGTCGAACGTGAGGTAAATTCCATCGACCCTCCTCTTGTCAATAAAGTACCAAAGTGGTCGAAAATCACCAACTCTTTCGAGAAAGGTGGTTGTCCGATCCCTTCTACTCGACCTGGTCGAGCCCACCATCAATAATTATCGAGTCAATCGTGTGTTAGTTGATTGTGGGTGTTCACTGAATATACTCGTTACCAGTGCCCAGGATGAGATGCAAGTTCCCAAGACAAAGATCAAGCATGTACGACACTCATTTCATGTGATCATACCGGGGTCTTCGGCCAAACCCATTAATTGGTCAGGTTTCTCTTCCTGCAACGTTTAGGTTACCAAACAATTTCAGGACGGAGAAAATCTCTTTTGATGTGGTCAATTTCGACATGACATGCAATGCCATTCTCGGTAAACGAACTCTGGTATGATTCCTGATGGCTTCTCATTACGGTTATCAATGTCTTATGCCAGGTCCCAAAGGAGTAATCACAATTCACTGTATTAAAAAGATGACACTTACATGTGACCGCAAATCCATCTAGATGGCTGGCCAAATACCAACTCGAGAAGCAAGTAAGGGGCATCCTTCGACCAAGTAGTCGAAGCCTAAGTTGTACCAAAGTCGAATGACCAAGTCAAAGAAGTTCCACTGAATACAGAGGAGCCTTCGAAGACTGTTCACATTGGGGTCACTTCCAACCCTGCATAGGAAGACACCCTCGCCATCTTCCTCCGAGCAAACACAGATGTCTTCGCGTGGCAAGCATCCAACATGCCCGTATTCCCTAGGGAGGTGATCGAGCATAGGCTAGCTCTACGGCCTGATAAGAAACCCGTAAAACAAAAACAACAGAGATTCACACCTGATCGACGAGATGCCATCAGATTTGAATTGGACAAACTACTTAAAGCAGGCTTCATAAGAGAAGTCGATCACCCAGAGTGGTTGGCTAACCCTATAATGGTTAGAAAGTCTAATGGTAAATAACGTATATGCATAGACTTTATTGACCTTAATAAAGCATGTCTAAAGGACAATTTTTCGCTTCCTCGTATCAATCAGTTGGTTGATTCTACACCTGGTTGTGAAATATTAAGTTTCCTAGATATACATTTTGGTTATCATCAGATAAGTATATGCCTAGATGATGAAGAAAAGACCATATTTATTACACCATTTGGAATATTTCGCTATGTCATAATGCCATTTGGTTTTAAAAATATTGGCGCTTCTTTTCAATGCTTGATGTAAAAGACCTTCCTCCCTCAACTAGGTTAAAATTTGGAAGCCTATGTTGATGATCTGGTCGTAAAAAGCATCAAGCGCCTTAATCATATTTTTGACTTGCAAAAAACATTCGACAACCTCATAAAACACCATTTGAAACTCAATCCTGAGAAGTAAGTGTTCAAAGTCTCTTTAGAAAAGTTGCTTAGATTCCTTGTCTCTGCACGAGGAATTGAAGCAAGCCATTGAACAAATGCGCCCTCCGACCACAAAGAAAGAAGTCTAGAAGCTCACAGGATACATGGTGGCTTTAAGTCATTTCATCGCACGACTGGGAGAAAAATAACTTCCTTTCTTTAAACTTCTGAGGAAACATGAGGGTTTCGAGTGGTCAGATGAGGCAAACAAAGCCATTGAGGATGTCAAGAGGTATCTTACGAGTGCTCCTGTTCTGGTTTCTCTGAAACCAGAAGAGACACTCCTAATATATCTAGCTGCTACGCCACAAGCAGTGAGCGTACTGCTAGTCACAGAATGTGAAAATGTTCAACGACCAATTTACTACATTAGTGAAGTTTTACATGGGCCTAAAGAGCGTTATCCTCAGGTCTAAAAGCTTCTATATGCCCTCCTCGTGTCTTCGAGGAAACTAAGGCATTATTTCTAGGCGCACAAGTTGATCGCGTCATTTAAGTTTCCCTTAGGAGATGTCTTCCAGAACAGGGAAGCAACAGGGCGTGTGGCAAAATGATTGGTTGAACTTGGAGTTTGACCTCCATTTTGTGTCCCGAACAACCATTAAATCCCAGATCTTGACAGACTTTATCGCCGAATAGACAAATCTTGAACCTGTTCAAGGACCCCAGTATGAATCACACGACCAGTGGACAATGTACTTTGATGGGTCACTTACGCTAAGTGGCTCGGGGGCTGGGGTGGTTTTAGTATCTCCTACAAGAGAAACCTTAAAAATATGCTATTCAACTAAACTTTCCTGCTACTAACAATGTGGCAGAATACGAATATTTATTGGCTGGCATACGAGCAGCGACAGTGCTCGAGATTCGACGACTACTCATGAAATGAGACTCTTAACTGGTCGTGAATCAGGTCGAAAAAGAGTACCAATGCTCTAATTCAACCATGTCTTAGTACTTATCGGAAGTGAGGAAGCTTGCAAAGTATTTTTTTTCGGTTTCGTGGAACAATATATCCCTCGAATGGATAATTTTCTCGCTGACCAGTTAGCTTGAATGGCTTCTTCCCGATCACAAGAACCACAAGGAGTCTTCTTGGAACAGCTCCAGAAGTCGTCCCTGGTCGAAGCACCAGAGACATCTCCGATTGAGACAGTCTTCCTAGAATACGAGGATACCTGGATGAGTCACATCTACGAGTATTTTCAGAAGGGCATAGTACCCAATGACGATATTGAGGTTGATCGTTTATCCCGTAAGGCTAAAATGTATACTTTGGTCGAATGAGTCCTCTACAAGCGAGGTACTCAAGGGGTTCTCGTGCGATGCATATCGCAGAAAGAATGATTAAATCTCCTTCAAGAAATACACAGAGTCATCTGTGGTACTCACGCTTCATACAGAACGCTGGTCGAAAAATCCTTTCGATAAGGTTTATACTAGCCAACAACCCTCCATGATGCTAAAGAGCTTGTTAAGAAATATGTACAATGCTAGTTTCGTAGTGGGCAAATACACCAATCGGCTCAAGCATTACAAACCATAGCTCTTTCTTGGCCTTTTGTAACCTAGGGTCTCGATATCCTAGGACCGTTCCCAAAAGCACTAGGGGGTTTCAAGTTTCTTTTTGTGGCAATTTATACGTTCACAAAATGGATTGAAGCCGAACACATGACTAGGATAACAACGGAAGCAGCCAAGAAATTTATGATGAAAAATGTGATTACTCAATTTGGTATTCCAAGTCGAATCATCACAGATAATGGTACACAATCTTCGAGTGCAGAATTCCAAGAATTTTGTGAATAATTGGGTACTAAGTTATGCTATGCCTCTGTTGCCCATCCACAAAATAATGGAGTAGTCGAAAGGGCAAATAGTCAAATTATATCAGGAATTAAAACTCGAGTTTTTGACCAGCTTATAAAGCGCTCGGGGGCTTGGGTAAAAGAATTACCCTCAGTATTATGGGCAATTCGCACGACCGCTAGTCGGGCTACAAGCAAAACACTATTTTTCTTTGTTTTTGGTGTTGAAGCCAGGCTTCCACTTGAACTAAAAATTTGGTCGATAAGGTTCAAAAATTACAATGACTCTAGCCAAGAACAACTTCGAGCTAATGACATCAACCTACTCGAAGAAAAGAGGAATCAAGCCTTAATCCATTCGGCAGTCTACCAAAAAGCCCTACACAAATACTACGATTGTAAGGTCTAACTTCGTAGCCTTGGTGTAGGTGACTTGGTATTTAAAAAGATTAAATCTCAGTCTAATCAAAACAAACTTTCCCCTAAGTGAGAACGTCCTTACATTGTGGTCGAAGTCACGCGACCAGGCTTTGTATGACTAGCAATGGAAGACGGCAAAGTTCTTTTAATTCATGGAACATTGATCAGCTACGCAAGTTCCATGTGCAATTAGCTCCTATATTCTCAATAAAGTTTATAATTTCTCCAATCTTTATTGCCTTAAAATTTTCATTGAGCAATGCTTTGATAATTTTTCAATCACTTTTTAAACACTGATTTTCTTTACACTGGTCGGAGGAGGGTAACATGACCTAGTCGAAGTCTTTTCTCTCTATACGTGGTCTTACCCACTAGAAGAAACTTCCTAGTGTCGATCTGTTTCTAACTTTAGCTACCAACACAAAGAAACTAGATTCAACAAAATGTGGTTGAAATAATTCTGTTGGACCGAAAAGGCGACTAGAGGGGGGGTGAATAGGAGCGCACTCACTTTTTTATTTTGATTGGATTCAATACCAATGTCACTCCAATAGCTACGAAAGCTATGAAGATCAATCTACAAGTATAGCGGAAGCCTTGTATTGAATCCTAATAAAAAACCCCCAAGCACAGCAATCAAAAACACAAAGATGTGCTGAAGACAGGGAAATCGGTAATACCTCTGTCTATGGGCAGTATTACCAATTATCGGTAATACCTCTGTTCATGGGCGGTATTACCAATTATCTTGGAACAGTGAAATCAGCCCGAAAACCAAATCTCAAATTGGTCTAACTTTTGATCTACAAGGGCAAACTCCGCGAAACTTGAGACACACCTTCTCTAAGATATTAGGAACCTATTCCAATCAAAGATCGCAGAGGTCCATGACAAAGTTCCTACCTTTTTCAGTTTGAACGAAGAGTGCTAAAAAACCGAGTCAAAATCAAAATATGATCTAAAGACTTGCTCGTGGGTGATTGATGATCAAGATGATCCTAGATGGGTTCCCACATGTCACATCAAGTTAGATCAAGAGAAGAAACCAAGCAAAAACTCGTGGATCAAAGAGGGACTCAAAATCATCAAATAGAGAGGAGGAAAGCAAGGAAATACATCTTTGAGTAATCTTTCCTTAGATTGATTTGATATGGTATTGGTTACAGCCACTCCATCAATAGAGGACAAAGACTCGATACATGAGTACGAAATCAAATCCAACTCTCTAGAACCCTAACCTCCAACTATCTTCTCCCTAAGCACAAAAGCAAAACTAGGGTTTTCAATAATGAAAGGGTTAAAGGGGGTGCAGCTGTTGGAAATATGCCCTAGAGGCAATCATAGAGATGATTATATTTCATTATGTTCACAATATTTGATAATATGTTATCTTGTTCCTTGAATGAATCATCAGTTATGAAGATTAACGAGTATGTGACTTGTTGGTGAAGCTCTTTTAACTTATGATGATGTCGTTCTAAAAGATATCCCTGGTCGAAAGTCACTGGTCGGAACACTAGTGACTCTACGACCAGCACATGTATTGATTGATGACCATGTTTCACCGATCATGGATATAGGGATATCGAATCGATAATGTGGACACATGTTAGAGAACATGGTGTTGGATAAGACCCACCTTGAGACACTATTGAGATTGTTATGATTCTATGTGTTGTTAGTTGGTCTCAAGCAATGATGATGTATAATCCTTAGACCTGAGATCAGTATGGTTTCCTACATGTGTAATAGCACTCTTAGGGGTTGCCAAACGCTACTCATAACTGGGTAGTTATAAAGGTAGCTTTCTGGTTTGCTATGAAACATGCGGAGGGATGTGACTGGTCGAATATGGGATTTGCCCTTCCTAACATAACAGGAGAGATATCTTTGGGTCCCTCGAAGTGATCGGATAAAGAAAGTGCATGGCCATGCCACTGGTGGTCGAAGAGTTCGACCACATAAGGTTATCCGATACTCGATCGAGAAAGTTCTGAACAGTCCATGGATGACACAACATCTCACCTGGAGTTCAACCAGATATCGTGAGGCAAAGGGAGAATACATGAGTAGGTCTCTTAGTTCGACCAGTTACGGACTGGTTGTATGGAGATACAAGCAAGTCGTAGACTGGTCGAACGTAATCACAGAGTGGTCGAAACCAAGTCGTAAGGAGTTACGAGTTGGTCGTGACCAAATACGAACTAGTCGTATAGAGATAGGACCTAGTCATAAGTGATGGGGACCTGGTCGTAGATCATATTGCATTAAGGTTCGTCCGATATAATTTGTGTGTATTCGGGAATCGTTATGTCCTGCTAGGAACCGCTACGACTTGTGGTCGAAAAGGGTTTCAAGTCACAACCGAACTACGCATGAACCTAACGGGTCACACACTTAATGGGTTGGAACAAACCAAGACGGATCTGATTCAGTAAGCATGTTCGGATAGGATCCATCACGGCACTATATAAGGAGATGCATGAAGTCATTGGGTGTTAGGCGAGTTGGCGTGAGTTGCTCTCCGAAACCCTAGCCGCCATCTTCACGAGAGCCTTGCCGTGCGACTTGGTGCTAGCACACCAACAGACGGTTGTTCCTTCCTTGGGCGTGTGGATACCATAGAGGCACTTCTCGTTGTTGCGCTTGAGGACGATCCGCGATCTTCGCAAGGAACCGCAGAGGTCTTTGGAGGAGACGATCGACTCGCGAGGACACTGGACGATCGACTATGACCAGTACATCGACGCGCTCTTCGTTGGACCAGGCTGCTTCGACGCTTCTTCCGCTGCTCTGCGCGTCTAGTGGTAACGATCTGTGATCATCTTCTTCCTTGGCTTCCTGGTTTACGTGGTAGAAATTTTGAATTGTTGCTATCGTAGCCTACCGTATCCCTTCAGCAGCCACCTCCCTCCTCTATTTATAGTGGAGGCTTAGACCTTCTAGAAGATTGAACCCTAATGGGCTCCCGTTAAGGCCCACACATAAACGGGTCACATACGCACGTATTTTAAAGCGCCGTCTTCATCTCCTCTTGACCTAATCCGCTTCTTCACGCATCGTCTTGCTTCGCGGGTTGGCAAAAGGTCACCAAGACGGTATTTAGGTAAAATTACCAAAATACCCTTCTCGATCTTTTTGCAAAGACCGAGTCCCATCATTGTGAAGCACCTCCCATGCTTCGCCATGTGTAGGTTGATCAACGGATCTCATCATGTCAGCAAGTCTCTTCCATCCGGCTCCCACGGAGACCACCATGGCACTTGCACTAACCCCAGCGCCGCTTGATCCAACCCGTCGCACCGAACTGCCAGTTCGGTCATCCTTGTCCTTTTTGCGCCATGCTTGAATCCATTGACCTCACCCGGCTTCCCCGATTATTTCGGACCTCAACTCTCCAAACTTAGTCCCGATCATCCTCGCCGTTGACCGTTGTTGACCTCCAAGCAACCTACACAACAATAGACCCAAAAATCGTTTCTGGGAACAAGTTCTTCGCAACTTGATCCACGTTAGTCAAAACATGCATCATGCAACACATATGCCATGAAACCCATGAACTTGACCTAACCAAGCAATCATCGCCACCAATTGGCCGATGAAACAAGTGAAAACCGGTCAGATCGCCACTTTGGCGGTCGATCGCCACTGCGGTCGACCGCCACCTTTTGGCGGGCTGACCGCCAACCGGGACTTAGCCAAATTTCCTACCGAAATACAAAACCTACTGGAATTTTCAATCCAATAGAACTTTTGCCTAGAAGCTCCAAAAATATGAGACCAAAAGTAGTAGAATCTACTCTCTTGCCTACACCCTCTATTTTTAGCCTAGCTCCAAAACTCAACATCTCAAGAAGGCCGGTCTGAGTGATTTCCTAACGCCGGTCTGATCGCCACTCATGGCCGCGTTGGCCGGTCAGACCGCCACTTGCCTGACAGCCCTTTGAACTTTGCCGAAAACGCGTGATTTGACAAACCTTCAATGCCATTGCCAATTGTAACATCATCATAAGATCATGAGTATATCCCCATGATATCCACAATCTCCCCCTTGATGAACACATTGGCAATTTCCCAAAAATGTAAGTTTTGAGGTTTGAAAAGTAAAAACTCGACGTTTTCACACAAAGGCACAACTTGGTCCAAATGCAAGAGAAAGCAAAGGAAATGGCCAAGTTGGCTCCAGAATAGCATAGACAAGTGAGATTGAGCAAAAGAAAGCAAGAAAGCTTCAAATTCCAGAAAGAAGTCAAAAATCTCACTTAAGGTCCATATGAAAGAACAATTGTTCAAATTGACCTTTGATCATTGTGAGGATCGAAGAATTGCAATTCAAGTTCAGAAATGACAATAAGATCAAAATAATGCAAATAAGATACTCCCTCTCACTATGATCACCATTTTTCAATAGATTTCATTTTTCTCCCTTTTCTCCAAAGAGCTCCCCTTTTAACATTTTTATATCTTCTCCCCTTTATACATTTTTGAAATATCTTCTCCCCCTTTGACAATGGAGTCATCAAGGAATCATGCATTCCTCTCGTCCAGAGATGACAAATGCAGAATAAGGAAAAAGCATACGAAGGAGCATGCATGAAATGCAATGGAGTGGCTTCAATTTTTTATATTTTTCAATTTTTTAGTACAAGAAGCTTTGGAGATTACCCAAAAGAACAAGCTGGCATTTCTAATAGTACTCAATACCTATCAAGCATGAAAGCGCTAGCAAGATCATGTTAAGACATATATATCAAAGCTAAGCATAAAGGCTCAATATAAAGCAATGAATTTTAACAATTTAAGCAAAGCTTCAAATCTAGCAAGTTCATCAACAGTGATCCTAAAATGATACTGGCCATGTCAAAATGTCAATGTGAGATCAAAAAGCTAACAATGACCACATTAAGAGACAAACAGGTCCTGAATTGAATCATTTTGCTTAATTTTGCTCAAAAGCCCATTTTTCAACAATTTTTCATTTGCAATGAATATTGAAGTTGAATAATGGTCTAACTTAGAGAAGAAGATCCTGGACTAGGAGCCATCCACAAATTCTTCCTAAGCTTCGACCAGAAGTTGATTAAAGGTATATCTTAGTGAAGAAGATCCTAGACTAGGAGCCATCCACAAACTCTTCCTAAGCTTCTACCCCATGCGACAAATCTTGAGGTTCATGTCGGTTTGACAAGCGATCCACATGAGATCGTCTGGATCATCAAACTATCTCCAAGTTCATGTCTATGACATGCAGTCTCGTAAGAATAGTTTGGCAAAATTTAAGCATAAGACAATCTTGAAATTGATTTTTTATTTTTTTTTCATTTTGTACATGAGCAGTTTTAGATTCTCAGAAGCACAAGAAGCTCAACTAATGATCAATTTTAGATTCAAGAGCTAACACAACAATTTTGACAGGGCCAAAGTCACAAAAGGAGCACTATTGCGCAACTAACTAAAACATCCACAAATTGCAGTTTTTAGTTCGAGTTGTCTTAAAGTTCTAGCTCATACAGCAAAAACTTAGCTACACATGTGAAAGCATGATAATTCTAGCAAGTCAAAGAACTAGACATGGTATTGAGCAAGAATTGAAATACTACAACTCCAAAGGGTAATAAGCAAAGCTTCATCAATTTTAAAAGATAAGCAGAAAAGCTTATATTACAGTGCATCTTTTTGTGATTTTTCATATGAATGCAATATGATACAATGAGATACAAGAAAAAGCATCAAAATCCAAAGAAGACACTTGTTGATACCACTAGGTGAAAGTGGAGAATACACTTGACGAGAAGATCAATAAGGGTCAAAAAGATCAAGAAGATCAGAAGAAAAGATCAAAAAGATCAAGAAGTTCAAAACAGATCAAGAAAAGATCAGATGAACAAGGAAAGTTCAGAAAAGAACCAACTCCCCCTCAAACCAACCCATAGGGATAAATTACCCCTAGCTTGCATCTCAAGGTGGCAAACCTTGTTGGGTCTAAAGGCTTGGTGAGAGGAAATCTGCCAAAAGTGTCTTAGACTCCACAAACTAACACCAAGACTTCCTACTCCACAAGATCTCTAGGGAAAAGGACTCGAAAAGCTAGGGAGCGAAACACCAACACTAAAAAGCTTGTAGGCAGCTCAAAACCTGCTAAGACCTTGTGACTGAGAAACATGCTCGACCTAGACTGTGAGAAGAGTGCATCTTAGAAAACCATGGGATAAGAAGAGTGTCTAGAAAGGACACGTGCTAGACAGAGCCTCCTATCTACCCTGAACTCAACAAGCCCGACACCTGACACGAACCAGATGCTATGCAAGGCAGATTAGGGATACTAGACACAAATGTAAGGTATAGAAGCTCGAACCTGAGAAGCACTGCTTGGCAGTGAGATGTAGTCATGATGGATGAAGATCCATTCCGTGTAAAACTCCAGAAAGTAGTTGCGCTCACACATCATACTCATCTCAAATTCCTTTGTCTCCAAGAGGTGATAGCCAACTTCGAATGCACATATGAAGAAGAACCAACAGCTTGAAGTCATGAACCACATGTTCTCCTTCTCAACTGAAAAGACTTCACCAAAGAGATAGAAGAAGTATATGCCTTGGTATTGGGTTAGTGAGACATTATCTAGGAAAACAGTACCAAGACACATGACTAGCAAAGATAGCAGTAAATGATCCAAAGCTCATAAAATCACATAATCAACAATTCAGGACATAAGCATGGAGATAGACAAATCAATTCGCAACACATGCTATCCAAGATATGATAAATCTCAAAATATCCATCATCTACAATAAGGCATAGGAGCAAGCAAGCAAGCACATAGCATATCACACAACAAACATCCAGGCAAGGGTAAAGCATGCTAGTGAAGCTATTGCAAAGCTCATGTATCCACCATTAGCAATAAGGCACATAACCATGTAAGCATAAAGCATGTTTTAGAACACATCATGGATAATGTATGCTAACATGGATGTCAAGTAAGCATGTGGATACATAAAGAAAAAAATCAACAAGAGCAAGATAATAAATGTATCAAAACAGTACAAGCTCTTGAAGACAAAACCAAGCTCATATAACCATGGGAGTAATGAACAACAATCTAATACATGGATACATAAGCAAGAATCAACAAGAGCAAGATAATAAAGGTACAAGACAACACAAGCTCATGTTGACAAAACCAAGCTTATACACCCATGGAAATAATGAATAACAATCTAGCCAATGGATATATAAGCAAGGTACTAACAAAGGCATGATGAAGGATATCATAAGAGTAATACATGCCAATATGATACAAGTGAGCACAAAGATAAGCACAACATGCCAATAAAGAAAAATCATGAAAGTAAAAGCATGAAGGTATAAGATAGCTCGCAAAACATGTGAAGATGCCGATTATGAAAGCGCATGCCTCTTGGAGGCCATCATGGGGGTGGAGAACCATCAAGTGTCCCGATCATGTGATGAAGCAAAAGACCAGAACCTTTTAAGTCCATGTTCTCCAACCCGCATCCCCGGTACCTACACATGAGAAAAGCAAGATGTCCAAGTCTTGGATCCTGAAGGGTTAGAGAGCAAATACTTGGGAACCCAAACCTTGGACACACGACCACTAGAAGCAATTGAACCATTATGTGAGTTAGCATGATGCAAATGATGGTCAATGCAAGAAGATCCAACACCATCCTTGGAGAATGCCGCGAGTGGACAACTCGATGAGAAAAACAAGGTCCGTCTCTAGAAAAGCGGCGATGGCCTTGCTTGAATGCACCATGATGAGAACCAACAGAAGCACCAATGGAACTTACATATCCTCGCCGTGGGTGTGTACCTCGATGAGCAAAACGAGGTCCACCTCTTGGAAAACGACGAAATCCTGCCGGGGTAGCTCGTGGACCAAAACCAAAACCACGAAAACCAAGTCCACGATGTTGTCCAACACCACTAGAAAAGGTGTCAAAGAAGCTATCAACAGATCGAGTCTTCGTGCTAGGTGAAAAGCATCTAGGCCCCTAAAAATTGTTTTGGTAATTAATGACAATATGTGAATATGGGATTAACAAGTTTATTGAGTATTTACAAGGTTAAGTCCCATTGGTGAACTTGTTGACACAAAGATGCATGCCAAAGGAGAAAATGAAAGATCCACAAGGGTTAAAAGACAAGGTACTAGTAGTCTAGGTTCCTTTTCTATTTTACCGGTCTTGGGAGTTTGGTTGAAAGACCGGATTATAGGATAAACGCCGTACTATTAAGAGGGATCATGGCTAGTAGCTTGATAGCATATTCTTATGCCATATGGATCAATTTAGGATCATGCATGCATTTGAATTTTTAACTTGAAAATGTTTGAAAAGTTCTAAGTCTTCTGTTCAAAATCGGTAGTACCGCAGTTCTACTTGCGGTTGTACCGCTTGGTGTGGTATGACCGGACATTACTCGGCGGTAGTACCGCATTTTGAAGGAACACCAATTAAGTGTTGAAGCGAACGATCGGGTCCTTGAACGGTCAGATCAGCAGATCTTGATCATTCCGTATTTTAGTTGGCGGTTCAATAAAACCGAAGCGCTGCAAATTGCCTCGACTTTCTCATGGAAATCGGTCGTCTCGCCTGCGTGACTTACTGGCCGTCATTGCTTGCGGTCGTTCGATTTTTATGAGGCGGTTCAATAAAAAGCAGAACAAGTGTAAAATCGCCGTAAACTTATCTCGAAATCGACGTTCCGTGTTTTGGGAACGGTCATACCGCCTCGCGGTCATTCCGATTTTATATGGCGGTACAAAATTCCGAACCGATTGCAATCCTTGAGTAAATCGCGAAACCCTACAAACGGTCGTATCTTCAGAAAACAGTACGATCGGGAAATCGGACGTCAAGACGTTTACTTCGCGGTTCGTTGACCGAAATTTCAACGGCTACTTTTTCCTTTTTTAGTATCTGGTCTAGCCGCTGATCGTGTTTCGATCGAGTTCGGTCGTCTGCATCGCCACTTGCTCGCGCGGTCGCATCCGATTTCGCTGACTTCTCGGTTTCGCTTCCAACGGTCATAATTGCTTGTGGGGTTATAAATACCCCCAATTGCTCAAGTCAAGGTCGCTAGTGCCCATTTGACATTCATAGAGCCTTGAGAGCCTTTGCATTCACTCAACACTCAAAACACTCTTGTGCATTCATTGTGAGCTTGTTGAGATACATTCAAGTGCATTCATTCTCCTAGTTGATCCATGTGCACTTGAGTGCCGCCAAGTGAAGACCTTGATTCATTACTCTTGGAGTGTTGCCGCACTCCTAGACGGTTGGAGAAGGAGCACGGTGATCTCTTCAAGAAGATTGTGAAGAGGCCGGTGCAAGCTTGTGAGTGGTTCGGTGTTCACCATCTCCTGAGTGGAGGAAGAACAACCATAGTGACTTGAGGAAAGGCTTAATTGTGGAGCCGGCTTGAGACGCCAAGCTCCTCAACGTGGACTAGTGAAGACCGCAAGTCTTCGATACCACGGAAAAACATCGTCGTGTCTTTGTGGTTATTTCTAGTCTTTACCTTCCGCTTTTATATTTCTAGCTTATTATTGTGATTATTTTGTTTAGCTAGAAGTATAACTTGTTTAGACTATGTTATTAATTGGGTAAATTGTTAATTTGTTAAAAGTTTAAAACCTCCTATTCACCCCCTCTAGTCGGTTATCCTTGATCCTACAAGTGGTATCGAGCTTGGTCTCTCATTGATTTAGACTTAACCGCCTAAGAGAGAAAAGGATGACTAGTGAGGAATTGCTATAGGAAAGGCTCCTTTATTTGATGGCTCAAATTATGCTTATTAGAAAAATTAGAATGTCAATTTATTTAAAGGCCATGAGTCCAAGCATTTGGAAAATCGTAAATGATGGTTACGCTATGCCTCTTAATCCACTAGAACCCACGGATCAAGATACATGTAACTCTCATTTAGATGCCCAAGCTATGAATGCTCTTTTTGGCGCTTTGAACGCGGATGAGTTCAATAGAGTGAGTAACTTGGAAAATGCTCATGCTATTTGGACCACCCTCTCGAAAATCCATGAGGGTACATCCACGGTCAAAGAAGCCAAATTGCATAGGCTTCGGATCAAATATGAGACATTCATGATGTTGCCTCATGAAAACATCAATGAGATGTATTCACGACTCAACAACATTGTGAATGAGCTCAAAGGCCTTGGGACTAACCTTCTTGATGTTGATGTTGTGCGTAAGATGCTTAGGGCTCTCCCAGAGAAATATGAGACGTTGGTGACTCTATTTCTCAACTCACCCGAGTTGCCAAGGATGACAAATGAGCTGTTCAAAAGGGACAAGGAAGAGCTTTTGGAGACATCTTCCTCAAAGAAGAAAATCACCGCTTTCAAGGCCAAGGCGGAGTCAAGCGATGATGAAGATGAAGAAGGAGATTCCGATGAGGAGTATGCACTCCTTGTGAGAAGGATGAAGAGGGTCATGAAGAGACGCCCCAATAGAAGCTACAATTTCGACAAATACAAGAAGGGGCAATCCTCAAGTGACAAGAAGCGTTATAGCAACATTCGGTGCTATAATTGTGAAGAAAAGGGGCATATTGCTTCCCATTGTCCCAAAAAGAAGGATGACAAGAACAAGTCATTCAAGAAGAAGGAGTACAATGGCAAGAAGAAGCTCTTCAAGAAGCTTCACAAGGACGGCAAGCATGAAGCCCACATTGGAGAGTGGGATTCAAATGATGAGTCAAGCGACTCCGATTCCGATGAGGAAGAGTCCGCCAAGAAGAAGGGACTAGTCGGCATCGCCATCAAGGAAGCACCATCGCTATTCTCCACTCCTACATGCCTCATGGCAAAAGGAGATAAGGTAAAATCCATTATTAATGATGAACCAACATATGATGAATTAATGGATATGCTTGATGATTTAAATGAATATCTTGGAAAGGAAAAATCAAAATATAAGGTCTTAAATAAAGAATACAATATTCTAAAAGATTCTTATATGGAACTTAAGGAAGCACACAACTTGCTCATTCAAGAAAATTCAAATAAATCGTGTTCAAGTATAGGAATCACATGTGATATTATTGATAAAATGCCTAGTATAGAAATTGCTAAGACTAGTGCATCTACTTCATGTGATGACCTTCTTGCTATGCCATGTTGCTCTAATATTGATGCTAGTCATAATAGTGTTGAGCAAAATGATTCAAAGCTTGTTCATGAGAACAATGAGCTAAAGAACAAGTGACCAAGCTAAGTAAGAGCTTGGAAAGATGCTTTAAGGGCAAGGCCACTCTTGACAAACTTTTGAGTGAGCAAAGGTGCTCATTCAACAAGGAAGGTCTTGGGTATGTGCCTAAGAAAGGTAAGAAACCGCAAACATGTCCACAAGATTTGTGAGGCAAAATGGTAAGTATTGTTATAAATGTCGGAAATAGGACATGTGCAACAAGATTGTCCTAAGGGTAAGACTCCATCCATTGGAATATATGATTCTTGCTACATGCTTAAAAAGTCTAAGGATGGTAAAATAATTGCTCGCTTTGTTGGCACTTCAATTTTAGGCGCTAAAAAGAATGCTATTTGGGTGCCTAAATCCTTGGTCACTAACCTCCAAGGACCCAAACAAATTTGGGTACCTAAAAGGACTTAATTTCTTGTTTTGTAGGTGAACTATAAAACCGTGGAAAACATTGGGTGCTTGATAGTGGATGCACACAACATATGACCGGTGATAGAAAAATGTTCACCACATTCGAGAATGGTCAAGGAATTGAAAAGATCACCTTTGGAGACAATAGCAAAGCAAAGGTATTAGGATTGGGTAAAATTGCTATCTCAAATGACCTTTCCATTTCTAATGTTTCTTTAGTAGAATTATTAAACTTTAACTTGTTATCCGTTGCTCAAATTTGTGATCTAGGACTAATTTGTTCTTTCTCAAGTGAAGGTGTTACCATATCTAATGCAAAGGATAGCTCTTTAGCTTTCAAAGGCTTTAGATTTGGAAATCTTTATTTGGTTGATTTTGGTTCAAGTGAATCTTGTTTAAAAACTTGTTTAATGGCAAAAACCTCATTGGGTTGGCTTTGGCATAGAAGGCTAGCTCATGTTGGAATGATTCAACTCAAAAAGCTTTTCAAACATGATTTAGTTGTTGGCTTGAAAGATGTGAAGTTTGAGAAAAATTGACTTTGTAGTGCTTGTCAAGCCGGTAAACAAGTCGCTAATTCTCATCCTTCCAAAAGTATCATGTCAACTTCTAGACCATTGGAACTCTTACATATGGACTTGTTTGGGCCAACAACCTATAAGAGTATTGGAGGTAATAGCTATTGTTTAGTCATTGTGGATGATTACTCTAGGTTCACATGGGTATTCTTCCTAGATGACAAAAGTGAAACCTCCGGATTTTCAAAAGATTTGCAAAAGGGCCCAAAATGAATTTGATTTTAAAATAAAGAAAATCCGTAGTGATAATGGTTCCGAGTTCAAGAATACTAAAGTTGAAGACTTTTGTGATGAACTTGGAATAAAGCATGAACTTTCCACAACCTACACTCGGAGCAAAATGGAGTAGTAGAAAGGAAAAATCGTACATTGATTGAAATGGCTAGGACAATGCTTGATGAATATAATACTTAGATGTATTTTGGGCGGAAGCTATTAATACCGCTTGTCATGCCATAAATCGTCTTTATTTACATCGTCTTTTGAAAAAGACTTCCTATGAGCTTCTTGTAGGGAGAAAACCGAACATCTCTTATTTTCGAGTTTTTGGTTGCAAGTGTTATATTTTAAAGAAGGGTGTTCGTCTTTCAAAATTTGATAGTCGTTGTGACGTTGGTTTCTTGCTTGGTTACTCTTCAAATAGCAAGGCTTATCGTGTCTTCAATAAAAACTCCGGTTTGGTTGAAGAAAGACACGATGTACAATTTGATGAAACTAACGGCTCTCAAGAAGAGCATGAGAACTTGGATGATGTAGGTAATGAAGCATTAAGAAAAGCAATGGAACATATGCAAATAGGTGACATCAAGCCCGAAGTTGATCCAACATCTTCCACTCAAGTTGAACCACCCACCTCTTCCACAAGTCAAATACAACTTAGTGAAGAGAACAACAAAGAAGATGTTCAACCATCAAATCAACCACCAAGGATCCATAATGCAATTGCAAAAGATCATCCAATAGATCAAATATTGGGTGACGTAAGTAAGGGTGTTCAAACTCGCTCTCGTGTTGTTTCTTTTTGTGAACATTACTCTTTTGTCTCTTCTATTGAGCCAAAGAATGTAGAAGAAGCACTTGAAGATCCCGATTGGGTGAATGCTATGCATGAAGAACTCAATAACTTCACTCGAAATGAAGTCTGGACATTGGTGGAACGACCAAGAATACAATGTCATTGGCACAAAATGGGTTTTAGGAACAAACAAGATGAAAATGGATTAGTTGTTCAAATAAGGCAAGGTTGGTCGCTCAAGGGTATTCACAAGTCGAAGGTTTGGATTTTGGTGAAACTTTTGCTCCCGTAGCTAGGCTTGAATCAATTCGAATATTACTTGCTTTTGCATCATGCTTTGATATTAAATTATTTCAAATGGACGTTAAAAGTGCATTCTTAAATGGTAAAATATCCGAACTTGTATTTGTTGAACAACCTCCCGGTTTTGAAGATCCAAAGAACCCAAATCATGTCTATAAACTCTCCAAGGCGCTCTACGGTCTTAAACAAGCTCCTAGAGCATGGTATGAACGCCTCAGAGATTTTTTAGTCTCAAAAGGATTCAAAATTGGGAAAATTGATTCAACGTTATTCACTAAAGTCATAGATAATGATTTCTTTGTATGTCAAATCTATGTTGATGATATTATTTTTGGGTCTACTAACCAAGATTTTTGCGAGGAATTTGGTGATATGATGTCTAGGGAATTTGAAATGTCCATGATTGGAGAATTAAGCTATTTCCTTGGACTTCAAATCAAGCAACTCAAAGATGGGACTTTCATAAGTCAATCAAGCACGTGAAGGATTTACTTAAAAGATTTGGCATGGAAGATGCAAAGCCCATCAAGACTCCCATGGCTACAAATGGTCATCTTGATCTAAATGAGGAGGTAAACCAGTAGATTTAAAGCTTTATAGATCTATGATTGGTAGCTTGCTTTATCTTACCGCATCTAGGCCCGATATCATGTTTAGTGTTTGCATGTGTGCACGTTTTCAAGCAACTCCAAAAGAGTGTCATTTAATGGCCATTAAAAGAATACTAAGATATTTAAAGCATTCCTCTAGCATTGGCCTTTGGTTCCTAAAGGTGCTAAATTTGATTTAATTGGATATTCGGATTCAGATTATGCGGGTTGCAAAGTGGATAGAAAAAGCACCTCCAGTAGTTGTCAATTTTAGGAAGATCCTTAGTATCATGGTCATCCAAGAAACAAAACTCCGTAGCTTTATCCACCGCCAAGCGAATATGTTTCAATGGAAGTTGTTGTGCTCAATTGCTATGGATGAGGCAAACATTGATGGATTATGGAATAAAAATTGATAAAATGCCTCTTTTGTGTGACAATGATAGTGCCGTGAAAATTGCTAATAACCTGTTCAACACTCAAGAACTAAGCATATAGATATCCGCCACCATTTCTTGAGAGATCATGTGAGCAAGGGAGATATTGAGATTAGCCACATAAGAACCGAGGACCAATTAGCGATATTTTCACCAAGCCATTAGATGAAGGCCGCTTTTGCAAATTGAGGAATGAGTTAAATATCATAGACTATTCAAATGTTGTTTGAACGCTTGCCTCATGTTATGTATTTCATTTGATGTTATTTGTATATTTTATAAAAATATTTCTCAAATCTTTATTAAAAATAGCTATGATCATAAAAATTATGTTCTTAGATAGACAATAGTCAATTCTATGCATAATGATCCTTAATGATATTTATTTGAGTACAAAACTAGGGATCATTTGCAAAATAATCTCGCCCTAGAAAATCCGAAGTTCCTAGGATAATCGAACGATCGGAGTTATACGCTGAACGACCGCTAAGCTGATACCGGCGCATAACAACCAGAACGGCCAAATCGATCGACGGCATTATGTCGATGATCACCGCATCGGTTTGGGAGAGAAAATAACTTCTTTACAGTTACTCCTTGCCCTCTCTCTCTCTCTCTCTTTTAACTCGTGAACGGTTCGACCGTTTTTCTCTTCTCTTTCTCTCTTCGCCCGCGAGTCTCCAAACCTCTCCTCAAATCCACCCAAAACTTCCGAAATCTTTTGATTCTTCGTGTTGCAAGTCTTTCCAGGGTTCTTCTCCCCCAGATCTCAAGGTAAAACGTTGTTTGATTCGCGTTTTATCCATTCTAGAACCCTAGGATATTCCGTTTAGGGTTTGATTGAAAATGCGATAAATTTCTGTTGTTCTAATTGGGCAAAAGGTGTGTTTTGGTGTCTTAAGATGGTTAAGATCGATCCATGGATTCAATCCTTGAAAATCACCAAAATATGCAAGATTTGATAGCCCTAGAACTCGGTCAGGATAATCGGAACGTCCAATTCTTGAGCGCATGCGACCGCATGAGGCGGTCGCATCGCCAATGAACGGCAGACGACCGATTGTCTGGATCAAGAATAGAAATGTTATTTCTTTTCAACTAAATTCAATTCCATTCATTTCTTTGAATATCTTGTAACCTATTCTTTGGTTCTAAAGATGCCTAGGATGAGGGTTGCGACGAGGAAACCAATTGGACCTCCTCGAGGAAAATCTTCTCCTCAATCCTCTGCGGCTCCTACTCAGTCGCCTTTGTCGCCGACGCCGAGAAGCTCTCGCACGGCAATCACGCTTTCGGTTAAATCAAGGTCGTGCACAAAGAAAGGAAAAGGGCCAAGACCGAATATGAAATGGCTAGTGAGGATTATGTCTCCGATGATGAGACTCAATCGAGAACGACTCAAGAAGAAGGCACTTTTGATAATTTGGGTGAACCTCCAAGATCGCTTATTGATTTACGCCTTCTTTCAAATGATGACTACGCAATAAAAAGGCATGTCAATCAATATCTTCTCAAGTCTCGATTCTGTGAATCCAAGATTCCATATTGTTTTCAAGAGCAAGTTTATGAGCAACTTTATGGAAGAAAGCAGAAAATTCACGACCATAAATGGATCAAGTGGACTCACTTGAATGACTTGGAGAAATACAAAGGAGTATATCGGTTGTTCTATAATGTAGGTCTTCACGACCTTGTGGCTTTAAAGCAAAACTATGATGATGAGCTTATTCGACGCTTTTACGCCACGTTCATGTATCACCGATCTACAATCTTTTAGGTGGATTTATGTGGCTAGAGATTTGCAAAGTACAAAGGAAGAATTTGAACAAATCTTAAGAGTAAGGTCCATTCTTGGGAGAAAATCTTTGATAGTCCAAAGATTATTAGCTCCTCGCTGGAATGATTTTTATGCCTCCAATGTCAAATGCAAGCTAGGAACCATCACCGACTTAAGCCATTGCCAAGCATAATCAACAGGATTATCAATCACACCTTTTATCCTAAGAGCGGCAATTTTGATGCTATCGGGGACACGCTGAACATTATAGATCATATTATGAGAGGCGAAAATTTGATGTTGTGGATGTTATCCTTCAAGGCATAGTCTCATCCAAGAATGACAGAGTCAAGAGGATTTACTATGCACCTTATATTATGGCCTTGATTTCTCGAGAAGATAGCATATCATGGTGGTCTTGGCTCACCATAAATCCTATAGACCCCGAGACAGCGTTCCTCCTCGACAGAAGCATTGAGGATGATCCCATTGCTTTGGCAAGGCTGCACTTCTGGGTCCATTATCGATGAAGGCTCCATTGCACAACTTCTTCGAATCAGCAGCTCATTCTTAATTCTTTGCAAGAAATAAAGGCTGAACAGGCTGAATTCCAATGTGAGACTCGAGGGAGATTACTTGAGATGGAGCAGACTCAGAATGATTTCTTCGATGAGACCCATAACAGATGGTCAGACTTGTGGAGAGCATGACTGTCATAGAGGGAATTTTGAAGACTCCACAGGCGCTTCACTCGACGGCCTCCTATTTCTAGGCCATCTTCTATGCCTCCTGTACCTCCTCCCGCTCCACCAGAGCACTCACTCCTCAGATACAATTCTCGCCTCCTGTTCTTCACCCAACACCGAGGTCATGACTCAGATTCACTTGATTTTAGAGACTTCTTCTTGGATCCAGCTCCAGCTACAGAGTTAGCATCTTCGGATCCCGCTCCTCCTGGTTCAGTTACTCAGGATCAGATTTCAGCTCCTCTGGCTCCTGCCTCTCAGGATCCCGATCCTGTTCCCGCTCCTACTCCTGCACAGGATCCACCTTCACAGGACGTCATTCCTCAGGATCCCAGCGTCTGAGCTGCTTTTGGTATTTGATGCCAAAGGGGGAGAAGTACGAAGATAAAGAAGAAAGAAGTGAACAGATATAGCTTTAGGGGGAGAAAGCGCAAGTTTTTTGCTACTACTATGGACTTATATGTGTTAGCTCATATATGTTGGACTTATTTTGTAATGATGAACTTATCTGTGCTTGTAATAGTTTAACTATGTGTCGTTTAACTTGTTGAACTTGTTGGATGCTTATGTTTATTATCTTAAATGCAATCTTACTTATTGTCATATCTTAATATTGTATTTCCTCAAGTTCAAATCTGCTAAAGAAACTCCGCCCAAAATTCTCAAATTTTCTACAAAATGTTCTATCTCTTTATACACTTGTTTAGGGGGAGCTTTCTTTAAAATAGACTTAACAAGAAAATAATTCTCATACATTCTCTCATACTTATTACAAGAATTGTTTCATTGTTAAGCCACAATAGAATATACAATTATGGTATATTCAAACCAATCTTTCTCACATATTATTAGTGTTGTCATCAATTACCAAAAAGGGGGAGATTGAAAAGCATCTAGGCCCCTAAAATTGTTTTGGTAATTAATGACAATATGTGAATATGGGATTAACAAGTTTATTGAGTATTTACAAGGTTAAGTCCCATTGGTGAACTTGTTGACACAAAGATGCATGCCAAAGGAGAAAATGAAAGATCCACAAGGGTTAAAAGACAAGGTACTAGTAGTCTAGGTTCCTTTTCTATTTTACCGGTCTTGGGAGTTTGGTTGAAAGACCGGATTATAGGATAAACGCCGTACTATTAAGAGGGATCATGGCTAGTAGCTTGATAGCATATTCTTATGCCATATGGATCAATTTAGGATCATGCATGCATTTGAATTTTTAACTTGAAAATGTTTGAAAAGTTCTAAGTCTTCTGTTCAAAATCGGTAGTACCGTTTACTAGCGTTCTACTTATGGTCGACATTATCTTACCGCATTTTGAAGGAACATCCAATTGGTATGACCGACATTACTCGCCAGTAGTACCGCATTTTGAAGGAACGACCAATTAAGTGTTGAAGCGGAACGACCGGGTCCTTGAACGGTCGTACCGCAGTGCGGTCATTCCGTATTTTAGTTGGCGGTTCAATAAAACCAGAAGCGTTGCAAATTGCCTCTGACTTTCTCATGGAAATCGGTCGTACCTCCCGTGACTTATGGTCGTCATTGTTTTGCGATCGTTCGATTTTTATGAGGCGTTCAATAAAAGCAGAACAAGTGTAAAATCGCTCGAAACTTATCTCGAAATCGGACGTTCCGTGTTTTGGGAACGGTCGTGCAAACTCGCGGTCATTCGATTTTATATGGCGGTACAAAATTCCGAACCAATTGCAATCCTTGAGTAAATCGCGAAACCCTACAAGCGGTCGTATCGCTCGTAAAACGCAGACGATCGGGAAATCGGACGTACGCGACGTTTACTCGCGGTCGTTCGATTGAAATTTCAACGACTACTTTTTCCTTTTTTAGTATCTGGTCTAGCCGTTGATCGTGCTTTCGGCCGAGTTCGATCGTCTGAAGCCACTTGCTCGCGGGTCGCACTCCGATTTCGCCGACTTCTCTGGTTTCGTTTCAACGGTCATAATTGCTTGTGGGGTTATAAATACCCCCAATCGCTCAAGTCAAGGTGCTAGTGCCCATTTGACATTCATAGAGCCTTGAGAGCCTTTGCATTCACTCAACACTCAAAACACTCTTGTGCATTCATTGTGAGCTTGTTGAGATACATTCAAGTGCATTCATTCTCCTAGTTGATCCATGTGCACTTGAGTGCCATCAAGTGAAGACCTTGATTCATTACTCTTGGAGTGTTGCCGCACTCCTAGACGGTTGGAGAAGGAGCACGGTGATCTCTTCGAAGAAGATTGTGAAGAGGCCCGGTGCAAGCTTGTGAGTGGTTCGGTGTTCACCATCTCTGGAGTGGAGGAAGAACAACCATAGTGACTTGAGGAAAGGCTTAATTCGTGGAGCCGGCTTGAGACGTCAAGCTCCCTCAACGTGGACTAGTGAAGACCGGCAAGTCTTCGATACCACGGGAAAAACATCGTCGTGTCTTTGTGGTTATTTCTAGTCTTTACCTTCCGCTTTTATATTTCTAGCTTATTATTGTGATTATTTTGTTTAGCTAGAAGTATAACTTGTTTAGACTATGTTATTAATTGGGTAAATTGTTAATTTGTTAAAAAGTTTAAAAACCTCCTATTCACCCCCTCTAGTCGGTTATCCTTGATCCTACACTAGGCTCTTTAGTGTGCATGTCATGAGAAAGACTATGCCCACTAGGAGACTTAGAAGCATGAGCTCGACGCAAATGTTTTGCACACCGAAAACAAAAATCTACATGATGTCCATTCTTCCCACAAAATGAGCAATGGTGTAAAGGTCTACTAGGAGACACGGTCCAAGAGGACGAAGCACCATTATCGCTAAAAAAGTAAGTCCTGGAAGAACCAACATCATGACTCGCCCTCGTGTTGGCATTAGGCTCACACATACCATGAGAAAAACTATGTGTGTTCCTAGAGGTACGACGGCGCACTCGATGCTCATGTTTCAGACGGCGAAAGCAAAACTAAAAAATGTGTCCATCTTTCTTACAAAAAGGTGCAATGGTACTTCTCTTTTGAAGATGTAGTATCATGTGAGGAAGAAGCACCCTTGTCTTTTGAAATCCCTTGGACAACACAAGAAGAGTCAGAAAAAGTCGCACTTGCCAAAGAAGAGCTATCCAAAGCGATGGCACAAAAACCAGCATCAAATGACTCACGTGTAGCACAAAAAGACTTCAACTCCGAATGCAAAGAAGCAAGAGAAATCTTGAGAACATCAATCTCGGAGTGAAGAAAAATACAAGAGTCACATGACTTGGCGCTCATATCATCGCGCAATTTATTCAAAGACTCCACTTCGCTCTTCAAAGCAATGCAAGATGTGCAAGAAATTAATGATGCTTTTGTATTAAGCATGCAATTCAAAGCATCAATTTCATTTTTTAAGCTAGTACAATTCTTGCAAGAGACTAAACCATCCTTAAGCAATTTCTCATATTCTAAACACATGCTACAAGGCCTAGCTTCAATTTCAAAAATTTCAGCCCTAGCATTCTCTAATTGCTCAAGGTGAAAGGAATTAGTCAATTTAAGCTTCTCAAAATCAGCAAGCATGCCTACACAAGAATCACAATCATTTCTAGCCATAGATATAAGATTGCCTATTTCTAACTTTGCATTATCAAGCTCATGATGTAAGGCAACACAAGAATCACATGGCATAGAAGCATTTGATTTTAATAATTCATTTTCAGCTTTTAGGCATGCAAAAGAATTATTCAAGTTCTCCATGTCTACAAGCAATCAGTCAAAAGCATTCATGGAGGTTTTCAATTCGGAGTGCTCATGAGACAAATCACCCTTATCTTTTTCTAGCAACTTTACTTTCTTCCTAAGAGCAATCATTTTAAGATCATATGAAAACAAGACATTTATATGTCTTTCTTTGCTCACCTTGCTTAGCTCAAGTAGGGGATCGTCCTCGGAAGAGTCATCAATGAAAAGCTCTCCATCATGTTCATCCTCAATCGCTACTGCGCATATGCCACCGGGCTCCTTCTCCTCGGGCTCCAAGTGTATCTCATCTCTGAAACTAGGACAATCAAAACAAAAGAGATCGCTACAAATATCGCAGGAGAATTCCTCCTCAACCGCCAACATAAATATCAAGCGTTCAAGCGTCTTGTCACGATGGACATCAATGGCAAAAGAACCACATCAAGATGCAAAGAAGCACTCACAAGTCCTCATATCAGTCGCCATGCTCAAAGATCGGTGAAGATCACAAAAGAGCAAACTTGGCTTTGATACCACTTGTTGGACCAAAAAGGCGACTAGAGGGGGGGTGAATAGGAGCACGCTCACTTTTTTATTTTGATTGGATTCAACACCAATGTCACTCCAATAGCTATGAAAGCTATGAAGATCAATCTACAAGTATAGTGGAAGCCTTGCATTGAATCCTAATCAAAAACCCCCAAGCACAGCAATCAAAAACACAAACATGTGCTGAAGACAGGAAAATCGGTAATACCTCTGTCTATGGGCAGTATTACCAATTATCGGTAATACCTCTGTTCATGGGCGGTATTACCAATTATCCTGGAATAGTGAAATCAGCCCGAAAACCAAATCTCAAATCGGTCTAACTTTTGATCTACAAAGGCAAACTCCGCAAAACTTGAGACACACCTTCTCTAAGATATTAGGAACCTATTCTAATCAAAGATTGTAGAGATCCATCCTAAAGTTCCTATCTTTTTCAGTTTGAACGAAGAGTGCTCAAAAACCGAGTCAAAATTGAAATATGATCTAAAGACTTGCTCGTGGGTGATTGATGATAAATATGATCCTAGATGGGTTTCCACATGTCACAGCAAGTTAGATCAAGAGAAGAAATCAAGCAAAAACTCGCGGATCAAAGAGGGACTCAAAATCATCAAATAGAGAGGAGGAAAGCAAGGAAACACATCTTTGAGCAATCTTTCCTTGAATTGATTTGATATGGTATTGGTTACAGCGACTCCATCAATGGAGGACAAAGACTCAATACATGAGCACGAAATCAAATCCAACTCTCTGGAACCCTAACCTCCAACTATCTTCTCCCTAAGCACAAAAGCAAAACTAGGGTTTTCAATAATGAAAGAGTTAAAGGGGGTGCAGTCACCTCCCTCCTCTATTTATAGTGGAGGCTCAGACCTTCTAGAAGATTGAACCCTAATAGGCTCCCGTTAAGACCCACACACAAATGGGTCACATACGCACGTATTTTAAAGCGTCGTCTTCATCTCCTTTTAACCTAATCCGCTTCTTCACACACCGTCTTGTGCCGCGGGTTGGTAAAAGGTCACCAAGGCAGTATTTAGGTAAAATTACCAAAATACCCCTTCTTGATCTTTTTGCAAAGACCGAGTCCCATCATTGTGAAGCACTTCCCATGCTTCGCCACGTGTAGGTTGATCAACGGCTCTCATCATGTCAGCAAGTCTCTTCCATCCGGCTCCCATGGAGATCACCATGACACTTGCACCGACCCTAGTGCTGCTTGATCCAACCTGTCACACCGAACTGCCCGTTCGGTCATCTTTGTCCTTTTTGCGCCATGCTTGAATCCATTGACCTCACCCGACTTCCTCGATCATTTCGGACCTCAGCTCTCCAAGCTTAGTCCCGATCATCCTCTCTGTTGACCGTCGTTGACCTCCAAGCAACCTGCACAACAATAGACTAAAAATCATTTCCGGGAACAAGTTCTTCGCAACTTGACCCACGTTAGTCAAAACATGCATCATGCAACACATATGCCATGAAACCCATGAACTTGACCTAACCAAGCAATCATCGCCACCAATTGGTCAATGAAACAAGTGAAAACCGGCCAGACCGCTACTTTGGCCGTTTTGACCGCTACCTGTTGGCCGGTCTGACCGCCCAGCTGGGACTTAGCTAAATTTCCTCCCTGGAAATATGAAACCTACTGGAATTTTCAATCCAATAGAACTTTTGCCTGGAAGCTCAAAAAAATATGAGACCAAGAGTAGTAGAATCTACTCTCTTGCCTACACCCTCTATTTTTGGCCCAGCTTCAAAACTCAACATCTCAGGAAGGCCGGTCTGACCAAGAGTAGTAGAATCTACTCTCTTGCCTACATCCGTTCGTTGCGATCTGACGGCCACAAATGGAAGGCGCGGTAGGATGGGGATCTAACGGTGGAAATCGCCTCGCGTGTATGGATGACCTGCACAGCACCGCAGATCTTGCCCGTTCATGAAAGAAATCGACGGCCCACGCTTACTTGGAGTTGGAGCGTGCGCATGAACGTGACAGAGCCGGACCTGATGCACTGGGTTGGACTCAAACTCGTTGGGATCGAGTCGCTACAGTGCCAAGGGCTGGGTTTAGACGGATGAGTTGACCAATCTCATTTAAATCCTCAAAAGTTTGACCGGTGCTTTAGAAATAGCAAATAAATTTGTAAAAATACGAAATTTTGTAGAAATGCTACTGGGATGATATATTCCCCAAATAAATTTTGAAAATCATTATTTCTCAGTTTAAATTGCATAAATAATTCATTTAAACCGAATTGGTTTATTTAAAGACAAATATTTTTCTCAAAGTCAAAATAATCTTTAGAAATTTAACAAAAAAATATTTTTGGTCAAGATAATCCATTTAGTCTTTATTAAAAATACTTCCGGTCTTAATACCAACATTGATTGGTATTTTCTTTTGAGACTTTAACCAAGTTGGGTTTTGGCTAGAAATTGGGGAAGTTAGGTTGTGACATAATGCCCGGTTGCCAAATGAACAAGGACGCTATGAACAAAGATCTTATTATCGTTTATTAAAGTCGAGGTCATATACGAGGAACCACCATTCCGATCATTTCGAATGTCGAGGATCTCTTCAAGCCCGGCCTTTCCGACCGGCAAAACAGGTGAAGAAATTTCAGCACCACCACTCGAAAATCTCTATACCCTCGATGAAATCATGGCTGAAAGATATTCTCCTACGGCTTCTGGCAATTCCAGGAGTCAACCGACATCTGGTAACGATGTCGATGAAGCCTCCGCTGGTCGTAGGCCATGTGGGGATGATCACGCTCAGCATACGATCGGCAGTACGCCGAATCAGGCTGAGGAGACCTCAGGAGGTGCTCATTTCCGACCGCTCTCCGTCGTGGAAACTTTTGGCAGAAGCACTGAGAAGCTCTCCATTCGTTACGATGGAAGCTCATCAGAAGATCGGTGCTGGAGGCCCGAAGTCAACGCGATCGGAGATGAATATCAAGATACCCTGTACGGTCCTACATTCTCTACCATGCCATCACGTGTTGTTAGAGATGATCCGGGCCATCAGGCACCAACTTCCGGAGTCCACGGAACTGATCGACGTCCATCAACTAATTCGCCTGGCGTTGCCCCACCTAGAGTAGTTGATAGGACAGATCAAATCCGAGGGTCGGGGGAGGGCTCAGGTCTGCGTACACCTACGACCAGTTTGAACCCCCTGAGACATTCGGTAATTGTACAAAACTTGCGACGTGTTCAAGATATGTTAAATAATTCTGATCCTACTTTAGCGGGAACTCCAGGTTTTGTACAGCTTGTGGGTCAAGTATCCGAAATTCTCCAATGACCATGCGGCGCACGCAAGCGCATCAGAATAAAGGGTTTGAGGAGTCAAACTATGACTTCATCCCAACGCCCCCTCAAGAGGGGACAACATGGTCATGCTTTCGAAGCGATCGATACCAAGGCCTCCTCGACGATTCCAACCAAGGAGTCACGAGGGAGAAGGTTATTTCATGAAGCCACTCCCCATCACGCCGAGAAGAACCATCGCTTGGACTGACCATCTCCAAAGATCGTCGAATCAAGTAGGCGGTCGAAGGCATCATACTATCGTTTCTGACCGGATCGGACACCGGAGCTCCAGCGTTCCAACCTTAGGAACCGGTCTCCGACCGATTACAATCCGGCACCCTCCCAGAGAAGGCGCCATGAATCAATCACAGGTTGTCGAGCCTTCTCTACAGGGCTCCAAGCTGTGCGTTGGCCTAACCGGTTTCGACTGGCCAATTTGGACAAGTTTAATGGAACTCAAAATACATTGGAATTTCTCTAAATCTATACCACCGCCATCAGAGCTACCGGAGGCGATGAAAATGTGATGGCCAACTATCTACCCATTGTGCTCGAAGGGTCTGCCCGGTCGTGGTTGTTGAACCAACCGGTCAGATCGATCTACACTTGGGAGCAACTCTGTGACCTTCTAATTGCAAATTTCCAGGGTACGTATGACCGCCCTAGGAAGGAGGATGATCTCTACCGAATCCGATAGGGATCTGATGAGACTCTACGTCAATACATCAAGAGGTTCAGCCAGGTTCGCAATTCTATACCCGAGGTCGCAGAGTCATCATTATTCGAGCTTTCAAAAGCAGTCGAGAAATCGGCGGTTTCACGGAGGACATAGCAATGAACCCTCCAAGAACAACCGCTGAGCTTTTTAACATGGCCGACAAGTATGCCACCGCTAGCGAAGCAATCGAGTGGTGCGCAGCCATTGATCGGAAAGACAAGATTCCTCAGCCCGGCTTGGACAAACCAGAGAAAAAGAATAAGAAGTCTCTCAAGAAGAAGAAGAACCGCAGGCCCGACGACAAGGAGGCCCTAGCCATTCCTGATAAATTCATGAAGGGTAAGAAGGACTACACCGGTCGGGGCAAGACGAAAGTCTGACGGAGGATTCGAGAAAAAGAAGAAGTGGTGTCCACTTCACGGTGACGAGGGCATGATCTACGACTTTTGTCGAGTCCGCAAAAGAAACTGGAAGATTATTATGCAGGTGAAGGACCATTTCCTGCTGACGAGGATCTAATAATCCTCATTTTATCTTTTATCTATAATTCTTATTATAAGTAAATATGATGTCATATGGTTCCTGGGTATTCCCCTTAATTTTATAAGGGAGAAGCCTACTAGGTGGTCGTAAGTTCTTCTACGACCACCCCCATAATCGTAAGTCTTGCTACGACTACTTTATAGTCGTAAGTCTTGCTACGACTATCTTATGGTTGTAAGTTATTCTACGATCAGGTCAGCTACGACCACCTTATGATCAATAAAACCTACAGGCAAGTGGGTCCAATTGATTAAGAAATCCAAACAGTCAATATGCGTTGTTATTATGCGAAAAGATAACACATAATACCCCATTATCTCTGACTAGTAACTGCCATGCGGCGTGAAGGAGTCACTAGCCCGATGATTACTACAAACGTGCGCCCGTTACTGGATTTGATGAGGCGTCTCTTCAGCAGGGGAAAACGGCTATTCCTTCACGACTATATAAAGGCAACGATCAGAGAGAGGCAGGGACACGCTATCAAGAGATATCAGGGAGACAAGTAGGATCATCTGTAATAGTCTTAGTTTTTCTCCTGATTGTTCAGAATACACTCAATACCATACACACACAGGAGTAGGGTTGCTATTCTCTCCGGAGAAGGCATGAACTCATATAAAAATACCCGTGTCAATCTCTCTGCGTGATTCTATTCTAGAGACCCCTGAATCAAACAATCTTTACGTAAGATCGGTTCTAAAACACCGACAGTTGGCGCCGACCGTGGGGATCTTCCGGTAATCTCTTATCAACATACTCTCTTTTCCCAAATCTCATGCACTCATGGCAGGAGAATGGAATGAGGAGAACTGGTTTGACTTGGCGATTCGTGAGCGTCGATATGGATGCGGTTTCCGATTCTGGTGAGTATTGACTCATCCGATGGTATTCTTGCCTCGGGATCTTCCCGCAGATCCGAGGAGACAATGCACCGATGGAGTTGAGGAGGATCCTTATCCCCCACAATAATGCGTCCAAGGGAGGAATCTACCCTCTCAACGGACAAGGTCAATCGACCAGACTACACCTGTGGACTCACAACACGACGAGTGTTTTTCCTCCAAGTGTCCGAGTCCCCTTAAGGCGGTCCGACTTGGTGAGACAAGTTCGAAGCCACAAATCGAGGACTCCACTCAGATCTGGTGATCCTCTCTCTCCGGATGGCCTTGAGAGAGCGGGGATCAAGCATGTTTTTCACCGCAAATTCGACCATTTCTCCGTAGAGCACACTGCGGATGGAGACACTTATAACCCGAGTTCCCTACCGGAGGATTGCTCCAAGTCGCCAGATGGTGTCTCTCGACTACTCCTCAAGCGGGGAGGCCTCGAGCGCAAGTGAGAATCATCAATGGGAGGTCTTCGTCCTTCCCTCAGATCAAGGTCACTCTTCTAGAGACCGAGCTAGGGACACTCCCCGAAGATCACGAACTGCGCCTCCTCGTGACAATGGCAAGGGCACCACCGATGGCGGACAGGACCAACACCTTCATGAACGCGAGGGAAATCCTCGACATACTCGCACTCCATTGAGGCAGTCTCAAGAGTCTGATATGGAAGATCTTGAGGTTATTCGACGAAAGAAGATTGCCGTAAGAATTTGCTCGGCGCATCCAATATCAATCAGAGGAAGCTCAGGAACTCTAGCATATCAATGACTTGCTCGAGAATCAACTCGAGAGCTCTCCGAAGCGCCGAGATACGATCTCGTCATCGAGGAGATCGCGCAAAACCGGTCCACAATGGCAAGATCGAAGCACCTCGCCGACATCATTGAAGTCGTAGCAATACAACTTCTTGACTACGGTCGATTGAACATATCACCACGGAGGAATCGGCCTTAGCGATGAAGTCGCATCGATCTCCTACTCGGAGAAATGTCTTTCGAGCGGTGATGATCAACAAACCCCTCGGAGGTGATCGCTCACCATTCCGATATGGAAATCTGCGGCTGACGGATGAACTACAAGGAGTATTCCCTCGTGGGACCGAGACCTATTACAGTCGAGTCAACTTTATTCTTGGGTATCGTCGAAAGTCTGACCACCGAGGATATCAACCCTTTTTTCCTACAAAGGAGGCGTCAAGAAGTTATTACTGGATGTCGGGTATTCTCGCCTGATCTCCGAGCTGTTCGCTGGCCACCTCGCTTTCGACCAGTGAACATGGAAAAATTTGATGGATCCCAAAATCCTATTGAATTCCTTCAAATCTACACAATAGCTGTCCGAGCGGCAGGAGGAGAAGAACATGTGATGGCAAATAACCTTCCAACTTTGCTCGAAGGGTCTGCTCGATCGTGGTTACTGAACCAACCACTCGAGTCGATCTATTCTTGGCAACACCTCTGCGACCTTCTCTTGGCGAATTTCAAGGCACTTACAATGCATACAGGAAGGAGGACGACTTACACGGATGAGACGAGCGATAACGAGACCTTGCGCCAATTCATCAAGCGCTTTAGTCGGGTTAAGTAATTCAATTCAAGTTTCGACTCATCTGTCATCGGGGCTTTCAAGCAAGGAGTCCGTAGTAGAAGGATAACAGAAGATATTGCTTTAAATCCGCCTACCACTGTCACCGAACTCTTTGAGATGGCTGATCGATATGCGACTGCCTCTGAGGCGGTCGAGTGGAACAACACAATAGATCAAGAAGACAATACCTCTCGAGAGCCAGGCGACATTGGTAAGAAGAAAGATAAGAAAGCAAAAAAGTCCAAGAACAAGGCGAAGGGTCAAAAACTCCAAGCCAGCGGTTCCAAGGAGGTTTCGGTTGTAAATGATAAAGAGCCACGCTCCTCCAAGCCGCACTCCGACTGAGGCAAAGGTAAGCGCCCCGATTGAAAAAATGATAAGCCTAGGTGGTGTCCTTTCCATAAAAAGGAAAGACATGATCTTTGCAACTGCCAGGTTTTTCAACGAAAGCTTGAAGACTACTACAACGGCAAAGGACCACTTCCCACTCTCGAGCAGGTAGGACAAACGAGTGGTCATAAGTCCTCAGATGATGAAGAGGAGATGCCGTTCTAGGATCCACAACACACCGTTGAGCACATCTACGGGGGATCATCGGCATATGAATCAAAGAGACAGCTCAAGGCTGCTGAATGTGAGGTAAACTCCATAGATCCTCCTCTCGTCAATAAATTACCGAAGTGGTTGGAAGTCACCATCTCCTTTGAGAAGGGTGACTGCCCGATTCCTTCGACTTGACTAGGTCGGTATCCGATCGTGGTCGAACTGTCGGACCCGGGATTAACATCCCAAATCCTCTGTGCATTTCTGAACTAGTCCCATGATCAGTAGCTAGTTCACATAGTTAAACAGATATGGTAACATCCATAAATCGCACAATGTTATTAATAATCAACAGAGTTTATTACAAAAGAGGCTTACAAGCCAACAATCAATAACACAGCGGAAGACGAGACGGCTTGGGCGGCGCCGGAGACGGAGAAGAAAGGGCGCCCGGCCGCGATTCTTCAAACTCGAAATACGACAACAACAAGAGGGGAGAGGAGGAGAGGTTGTGGGGGAAATGGTGAGGGAGAGAATGCGCACCCAGTGCTCCCTTTTATAGGGGCCGGGGTGGAGGAGAGGAGGAGATCGTGGGCACGGAGGCGTGGTGGCGGCGGTTGGGCGCGCGGGCAAAATCGTGCGCACGATGGGGAAGAACGTGGGGGATGAGGTGGTTTTGGGCGCGGGATCGAGTCTTGGCGTGGGTCGAGGAGACGGTTAGGCGGCGGTTGCTAGAAGCCACAATAACAATGGCGGCCGAGTTGTTCTGATTATGCTTGGGCAACAAAGGGAGAGAGGGAAGGAGGAGAGGAGCAACAATGGCGGTGGAGATGGCTTGGCCATGGCGAGGGCGGCGGTGGCCGGAGGTGAGGTCGGCGAGGGCACCGGCGAGGTCAGTCATGGAAGCTCAACCATGGAGAGCTTCACGGTTTGGAGAGGAACACAAAGAAGAAATACCATCGAGAGGAAGAAGATGAAATAGGAGAGAGAAATTTGTGTAGAAAAGAATAAAAGCAAGGTTATATATTAAGAAAGGAAAAAAGGGAAGCATGGCAGTGCATAGCTTTGCTTGCTGGTGTTAAACGTGCACGCACGGGAGCAATTAGGGGATGGGTGACCCGATGGGAAACCGGTTGCCCGCACGGTCGAAAAATAAATATCTTTTTTTAATTATCATTTTACGTGACTTTACGGTCCGATCATTAGAATGTTCTGACCATCAGAACAAATTTTATTATTATTATTATATATCTTTTTTTTTAATTTTCGAAACAAAGTTTAAGCATTAAATCAAACATTTTTAGAACAAAACAAATAGAGTCCAAAATTTCTAGAAAAATTCACAAAAATTTCTAGAATTATTTTGAACTTAATAAAATTATTTCCAATTTAAAGTTGGCTTTTAATTTTGCAAATAAATTATTTTGGTTTTAAAATATTTAGGAAAAAGCTTTTAAATTCCAGAAAATTCTATAAATTAATTTAATTTTTATTTTTCAACTTAAATAAAACATAACTTGAATAAATTTTAGTTTTGACTTTTAAAACTTCACAAATTCAAATAAAGCAATCACACTCTTTCAAATTTCAGAAAGTCCAACAAAAATAATAACTTTAATTAATTTTAAATTGGTAACAGAACTTTGGGCTGTTACACGAACCCACCATCAACAATTGTCGGGTCAATCGAGTTTTGGTTGATGGTGGCAGCTCGTTAAACATTTTGTTTACGAGTGCCCTGGACGAGATGCAAGTACCCAGGACCAAGGTAAGACCGGTACGATACTTTTTCCATGGATCGCATCGATCTTCACCAAACCAATTGGCCAAGTCTCTCTTCCTTTAACATTTGGTTCACCAAGTAATTTCGAGACGAGAAAATCTCCTTTGATGTGGTCGATTTCGATCGGATATAACGCCATACTCGGACGACCAACTTTGGCAAAATTCTAATGGCTACTCATTACGATATCAATGTATTAAGATGCTAGGTCCCAAAGGAGTAATCACAATTCATTGTGACAAGAAGATGGCGCACACTTGTGACCGCTAATCCCTCGAGATGGTTGGACAAATCTGACTCGAGAAGAAAGTCACCGACCGACCAAAGAAGTCAAAGCCTAAAGCTGCACCAAAGCCGAACGACAAGGTCAAAGAGGTTCCTCTGGACGCAGGGGAGCCCTCGAAGACTGTTCGCATCGGGGATACTTCCGACCCCAAGTAGGAAGACACCCTCATCACCTTCCTCCGAGCTAACGCAGATGTCTTCACGTGGCAAGCATCCGACATGCCCGGAGTCCCCAGGGAGGTGATCGAGCACGAGCTAGCTTTTACTACCGACAAAGTACCAGTAAAACAAAAATTACGGAGATTTGCCCTCGATCAACGAGATGCTATCAAATCGAATTGATAAGCTACTTAAAGCGGGCTTTATAAGAGAGGTCAACCACCCGTAATGGTTGGCTAATCTGTAATGGTTAGAAAGTCAAACGGCAAATGGCGATATGTGTAGACTTTATGATCTTAATAAAGCTTGTCCAAAAGACGATTTTCCTTTACCTCGCATCGATCAGTTGGTTGATTCTACTGCAGGTTGTGAAATGTTAAGTTTTTTAGATGCATATGTGGATACCACCAGATCAATATGTGTCTAGACGATGAAGAAAAGACCGTATTTATTACACCATTTGGTATATTTTGCTATGTCAAAATGCCATTTGGTCTAAAAAATGCCGGTGCTTCTTTTCAACGCTTGATGCAAGCGACTTTTTCATCACAATTAGGCCGAAATCTAGAAGCCTATGTTGATGATCTAGTCGTTAAAAGCATGAAGATACTTAATCATATTACTGACCTACAAGAAACATTCGATAACATCAGAAAACATCGCTTAAAACTCAATCCTGAGAAGTGTGTGTTCGGAATCTCTTCAGGAAAATTGCTTGGATTCCTAGTATCTATACGAGGAATCAAGCAAATTCAAAAGATAAAGGCCATTCTCCAAATGCGCCCAACCACAAGGAAAGAAGTCCGTAAACTCACGGGGTGCATGGCGGCTTTAAGTCGTTTCATCGCATGACTAGGAGAAAAGGGACTACCTTTCTTTAAGCTTCTAAGGAAGCACGAAGGTTTTGAGTGGTCGAAAGAGGCAAACACTGCCTTTGAGGATGTCAAGAGGTACCTTACGAGTGCTCCTATTCTGGTTTCTCCAAGGCTAGAAGAAACGCTCTTAATTTACCTAGTTGCCACGCCACAGCAAGAAGTGCGATTAGTCGAGAACGTGAAAACGCATAACGACCGGTTTACTACGTGAGTGAAGTTTTACACGGCCTAAGGAGCGTTACCCTCAGTCCAAAAGCTTCTATATGCCCTCCTTATGTCTTCGAGGAAATCATGGTATTATTTTCAGCGCACAAAATAGTCAGCGTTGCGTCTGAGTTTCCCTTGGGAGCGATCCTCCGAATAGGGAAGCAATGGGGCGCATGGCAAAATGGTCACGGTCGAACTTGGGGAGTTCGACATCCATTTCGTGTCCCGAACGGCCATTAATCCCGATCTTGGCGGACTTTGTCGCCGAATGGACAAATCTGAACTGCTCAGATCCCCAAGATCGATTCCCACGACCCGATGGATCGATGTACTTTGATGGGTCGATTACTTTAAGTGGCTCGGGGTCAGGTGGTTCGGTATTCCTACCGGAGAGACCTTAAAGTATGCCATACAATTAAACTTTCATGCCACTAACAACGTGGCGTATCACGAAGGTTTGCTAGTCGGGCACACGAAAGCAATGAAGCGCCTCGATTCGCCGACTACTCGTGAGAGGAGACTCTCAACTAGTCGTGAATCAAGTCGAAAGAGTACCGGTGTTCTAACCCGACAATGTCTCGGTATTTATCGGAAGTGCGTAAGCTAGAAAAGCATTTTTAGGTTTCGAGGCACAATTCATCCTCAAAGGATAATTTCCTCGCAGCACCGACTTTGCTCGAATAGCTTCTTCCCGACCAGAGTACCAAAAGGAGTCTTTTGGAACAACTCGAAGCCGCCCCTCGTCGATTTAACCGAGACACCTCCTATTGAGACGGCCTCTAGAAAACGAGGATACCTGGATGGCGCCCATCTATGAGTATCTTCAGAAGGGTTCCATACCCGAAGACGATCCCGAGGCAGGATCACTTATCCCGAAAAGCCAAAATGTATACTTTGGTTGAAGGAGTTCTCTATAAACGAGGTACTCAAGGGGTGCTCATGCGATGCATTCCACAGAGCGAAGGATTAACACTCCTTCACGACATACACGGTGGCATCTGTGGAAATCATGCTTCCTACTGTAACGCCGGGTCTGTAAGCCCTTTCGACAAGGTTTTTACTGGCCAACAGCCCTTTACGATGCTAAAGAGTTGGTTAAAAAGTGTGTCCAATGCCAATTTCATAGCAGGCAAATACACCAACCAGCTCAAGCATGACAAACGATACCTCTATCTTGGCCTTTTGAGACCTAGGGTCTCGATATCCTAGGACCGCTCCCCAAAGCTCCAGGAGGTTTCGAGTTCCTTTTTGTGGCTATTGATACGTTCACAAAATGGATTGAAGCCGAACCTGTGACTGGGATAACAACGGAAGCGGCAAAACAGTTCATGATGAGATGCGTAATCACTCGATTTGGAGTACCGAGTCGAATAATTACAGATAATGGTAAGCAATTTTGGCGCAAAATTTCGTGAATTTTATGACGAGTTGGGTACCAAGTTGTGTTATATACGGGCCCATCCCCAAAGTAATGGAGCAAGAGAACGTGCAAGCGGCCAAATAATGAGAGAATTAAGACCCGAGTCTTCGACCAACTCATCAAACGCCGGGGCTTGGGTACAAGAATTACCCTCGTGTTATGGGCGCTTCATACAACTACCACAGACACTGGTGAAACACCTTTTTTTTCTCTGGTTTTCGGAGATGAAGCCATGCTTCCTCCTAACTAAAGATACAGTCGACACGAGTCGAAACTTTCAAAGACTCCAACTAGGAACAACTTCGAGCAGATGATATTAATCTACTTGAAGAAAGGAGAAACCAGCCTTAATCCGCTCAAATAGCCTACCAACAAGTCCTGCAAGCAGATACTACGATCGAAGGTCCAACCTCGCATGACCTTGCTATAGGTGACTTGGTATTGAGGCTCGCCAATCCAAGTCTAATCGGAACAAACTTTCTCCCAAGTGGGAAGGTCCTTACACAAAGGATCGGGTTACTCGGCGAGGTCAAGACGATTGGCAATGGAAGACAAAGAAGGTTCTCTCGAATTCTTGGAACATCGACCCGATTCGCAAGTTTTATGTAACTAACCAATCGCATAATAAAGACTCGTGTTCTTTCTACCTCTATTGTCTTATTTTTGAGTAGTGCTTTCATAATCTTTCGACTACATTCCAAACGCCCAGTCTTCTTTACACTTGTCGAAAGGAAGGTAACATCACCTTGTCGAAGCCTCTCCTCTCTGCACGTGGTCTTACCCACTAGAAGGAGCTTCCTAGTGTTGACTCATTACTCACTTTTGCCATCAATACAAAGAGCTCGGGTTCTTTTCTGGTCGAAATATTTTTTTTGAAAGCCAGCTCCTTTCACCTTAGTTTATTTCTTTAGTTATTTTGAAAAATATTCTAAGCAGAGTGCACTTTTTTAGATTTATTCAACTGCCTTTGGTGTATTCGATTCGTCTCAACTAAGTTGAAGGAAGAAACACATCTAGTCGAAGTCTCTCCCTCTCGGACGTGGTCCTGCCCACTAGAAGGAACTTCCTAGTATCGTTCAATTTCCTACTTTTGTTACTAGGATAGACTTATCGAGTCCTCCAAAGAAGGGTGAACGAATTTTTTTAAGTCCTCTGGATGTTTGTTTAACTCAAGTTGCTGTTCTCGATTTAATTAATCTAGTCGGAGATGGTAACATCACCTAGTCGAAGACTTTCCTCTCGCACGTGGTCCCGCCCACTAGAAGGAACTTCCTAGTGTCGATTCGTTCCCACTTTTTTGACCAAAGGCATGACAATGTGACCAAAAACTACAAGTTAACCAAACCTCTCTGCTTTTCAAAACCTTTTTAACACTATTTACTTAGTTTGTCTAAACAAACTAAGCAAATAGTCGGGCTAGGATAAAGTTATTAATTTGACTTTAATTTTAGTCTTTCTTTTCGTTAATTATCTTTTGAGTTACTAACTACTCGACAAGATGGTTTGCAGGAAACAAGATGGATTATATAATACATCAACAAAAGCTTGTCTTTCATAGGTTTTTTACAAACTACTCTGAAGAGGGAGAGCCCAGTCGCATTTCCTCCGAGACCTTTCTGCCAACTGGTTGCATTTCTTCAATAAGACGAGTTGCCTCTGCCTCAGAGTAGTCGAAGTCGACTCCAATTGGCTGCACATTAAGGCTGGGGTCATGAGCTTTAAGTTTTACCAATGCATAATTTATTGCACTTTCGACCGCCTCCTTGATTGACTCAGTTTGATTGGCCTTCAGAGTGGTCACCAGTTCTTGCAAAGTCCCGACTTGTTCCCCAATAGTACTTGTGTGGGCAGCTAGTGTATCATCTTGAGGAGTTTTTCCCTCACTACATAATTCACCAAGTATATTGTTCAAGAGCGTGATGGTTTCTTGAAGATTAATCTTCACTGACTTCACCTCTTGTTGGTCACGATCGAAGCCTCGCTGAGTTGTTTGTTTTCACCACTTGCTCAAAAAGAATAAGACCGGTCAAGCAAAAATAAACTCCTATAGGAGAAAACAAAAATAATCACAGTAAAAGAATTCCTTACTCGCTAGTCGAGAATCTAACTTCGATTTACGCTATGGGAAGCAATGGTCTCAAAGATGCCGCTTCTCCCATAATCGATGTCCTCTCAGATTATCTTAGCAATGCGAGCAACCGTCAAGGATCATACTTTTATCCCTAACTTCAGTTTCGAGCCTTCCCAGTTCAAGCTCAATTTCTAAAAAAAAAGAAATGGGAATTAGATAAGGAAGGGAACTCGTAAAGGACTGCAGGTAAAGAATTGCTTACCTGCTCGACGAGATCTCAGCCTCTCAATTTCCTAATCCTTATCTTTGGCTATACGAGAAATCTCGTGAATAACCACAGTTTTTTCCTTGATTTCATGCTGAAGCTGTCTCATGTCATTTTCTTTCTCTGAAAAGAAATAAGAGTTAGGTAAAGATCAACAATATAAGCAGTCTTAAGTTCAGCACTTACTGTTTAGCTTTTCCTGCATCTTTACAGCTGCAGAGTTAGCCTCTTGAAGCTTCTTCAAGAGGTCTCCAACCTTTTCCCTTAGTTTTCTCGACTCCTCTTTTTCATAATCGAGCGAGTCGGCCAGGGTCTTTTCGTCGCTATTTAACCTGTAAGGGTTAAAAGTAGACATGAATACTATTTGACTAGTCGTAAGTTTTTCTACGACTAGCAACTAGTCGTGAGTTTTTCCACGACAAGTCTCATAAGCACTGTATAAGTAGTAAAACTCTAAAAACGACTACGAATAACAAAGGACTTACCACCTTTTCACTGCTCGAGAAGTTCTTTTTCTGTCAGAGCTCTATGAGTTGTCGGTGATATTCACCAATAGTGGCAATTTGTTCCAGAGCTTTCTGTAAAAGAAAGACAGTGAGAAGTAAGGGAAGACCATACATATGTATAATTATCCTTAAATACTTACATTCATGGTCGACCGAGCAAACATCGAGTAAACCAACGATGGACTCTTCAGCTTGTCAATCTTCGCAACTTGATCCCACCAAACCTTCTCAAGACGCTCATTGTCAAAAGTTTCTCCTCTGTTGGGGATATCTTTGGGATGAGGGACTCGGTCGCGAGATCTAAAAGCTGAAGACCCTATGATGGAAGCAGGCCCAAAGAAATCAGCACAGAAGTTGAAATATTCCTCGTCTTCTGATTCTATAACTGCATTTTTTCTTTGGGTACCAGGAGGAACGTCTTCAACGACTTCCTTTCTAGCACGGTGGTCAAACACATCACCACCTTGGGCAGAGGCTTCTACGGTTGCCTTTGCTGTTTCCACAATCACCTCAGTGGTTGTAACTACTACCTCGGTAGTCGTAGCTACTACCTCAGTGGTGGTGCTAACCACTTCAGGAGCCACGATTTCCTCCACTACCCGGGCTGTGGACGATCCTTCGACTACCTCTGCTGTCATCTCTCCAATCGCTGGAGAGGCGGCAATGGGCTTCTCGATAGAAGGCGTCCTCGGTCAAGGAAGTCCGCTAAAACCGACAAAAGGAAAGCAAGTCAAGTTGTGAAAAGCAAAAGGTAAATGCTGTTCTTACACTTTAGCTTGTTTCACATACCTCTGCATCCTGGACCTGACCAGGAATTTAGGAGTTATTTTCCCGACGGAAGATTTATTCGACTTCTTTTCTACGACCACGTCTGGTCGAAGTTCAAGTTGGAGAATAGGCTCACCACGACCACGCCCGTGTCGTGGATCTTGAACGAGGACCATCTCTCGATCTCCGACTTTTGAGGGTCGAGATCGCCTCGACCACTCCAAGGGCAGCACTACCTCAATTGTAGGCTCTACCGATCAACGTTGTCCTTCACAAAAGACATAAAGTCCTTCCAGTTCTCCTTTTCTAGTTGTTTGACAAAACTAGGAGTGGCAGAAACTGTGAAAGTTTTCTTGTCATAATAAAAAGGTACCTTGGCCATTCTCTATTCTCTACCACGCCATCACGTGTTGTCAGAGATGATCCGGGCCATCAAGCACCAACTTCCAGAGTCCACGAATCGATCGACGCCCATCAACTAATTCGCCTGGCGTTGCCCACCTAGAGTAGTTGATAGATGATCAAACCCGAGGGTCGGGAGGCTCAGTTCTGCGTGACACCTACGACCAGCTTGAACCCCTAAGACCTTCTCATGAATCGCATAAAAACTTGCGACGTGTTCAAGATATGTTAAATAATTTTGATCCTACTTTAGCGGGAACTCCAGGTTTTGTACAGCTTGTTGGTCAAGTATCCGAAATTCTCCAACAGACCATGCAGCGCACGGAAGCGTACCAGGAATAAAGGGTTTCAAGGAGTCAAACTATGACATCATCCCAACGTTCCCCCCTCAGCAGGGGACAGCATGGTCATGCTCGGGAACAGTCGATACCAAGGCCTCCTCGACGATTCCGACCAAGGAGTCACGAGGGGAGAAGGTTATTTCATGAAGCCACTCCCCCATCATGTCGAGAAGAACCATCGCTTGGACCTGACGATCTCCGGCATCGTCTGAATCAAGTAGGCGGTCGAAGGCATCATACTCATCTCTGACACGAATCGAATCGGCATAACCGAGCTCCAGCGTGCTCCAACCTTAAGAACCGGTCTCCGATCGACATAATCCAAAGACCTCCCAGAGAAGGCGCCATGAATCAATCACATGTTGTCGAGCCTTCTGCGGGGCTCCAAGTCGTGGCGTTGGCCTAACCGGTTCGACCGCCAATTTGGACAAGTTTGATGGAACTCAAAATCCATTGAATTTCTCCAAATCTATACCACCGCCACCGAGTCAGCCGAGGCGATGAAAATGTGATGGCCAACTATCTACCCACCGTGCTCAAAGAAGTCTCGCCTTGGCCGTGGTTGTTGAACCAACCGGTCGGATCGATCTATACTTGGGAGCAACTCAGACCTTCTAATTGCAAATTTCGAGTGCGTATGACCGCCTCGGAAGGAGGATGATCTCCACCGAATCCGGCAGGGCTTTGATGAGACTCTACGTCAATACATCAAGAGGTTCGGCCAGGTTCGCAATTCTATACCCGAGGTCGCAGAGTCATCTGTTATTCAGGCTTTCAAAACAGGTCTGAGAAATTGACGGTTTACGGAGGACATAGCAATGAACCCTCCAAGAACTACTGCTGAGCTTTTTGACATGGCCGATAAGTATGCCACCGCTAAGCGAAGCAATCGAGTGGTGCGAAGCCATTGATCGGAAAGACAAGATTCTCACCCGACCGACAAACCAGAGAAAAGAATAAGAAGTCTCTCAAGAAGAAGAAGAACCGCAGTTCCGGCGACAAGGAGGCCCTAGCCATTCCCCGATAAATTCATGAAGGGTAAGAAGGACTACACCGGTCGGGGCAAGACGAAAGTCTGACGGAGGATTCGAGAAAAAGAAGAAGTGGTGTCCACTTCACCAAGGACCAGGGCATGATCTACGCACCTGTCGAGTCCGCAAAAGAAACTGGAGGATTATTATGCAGGTGAAGGACCAATTCCCGCTGACGAGGATCTAATAATCCTCATTTTATCTTTTATCTATAATTCTTATTATAAGTAAATATGATGTCATATGGTCCTTGGGTATTCCCTTAATTTTATAAGGAGAAGCCTACTAGGTGGTCGAAGTTCTTCTCGACCACCCCGATAATCGTAGTCTTGCTACGACTACCTTATAGTCGTAAGTCTTGCTACGACTATCTTATAGTCGTAAGTTATTCTACGATCGTCACCACGACCACCTTATGATCAATAAAACCTACAGCAAGTGGGTCCAATTGATTAAGGAATCCAAACGATCAATATCTTATTTGTTATTATGCGAAAAGATAACACATAATACCCCATTATCTCTGACTAGTAACTGCCATGCGGCGTGAAGGAGTCACTAGCCCGATGATTACTACAAACGTGCACCCGTTACTGGATTTGATGAGGCGTCTCTTCAGCAGGGGAAAACGGCTATTCCTTCACGACTATATAAAGGCAACGATCAGAGAGAGGCAGGGACAAGCTATCAAGAGCTATCAGGGAGACAAGCAGGATCATCTGTAATAGTCTTAGTTTTTCTCCTGATTGTTCAGAATACACTCAATACCATACACACATAGGAGTAGGGTTGTTATTCTCTCCGGAGAAGGCCTAAACCTATATAAAAATACCTGTGTCAATCTCTCTGCGTGATTCTATTCTAGGAGACCCCCCGAATCAAACAATCTTTACGTAAGATCGGTTCTAAAACACCGACACCCGCAATACAAGAACCCGGAGAAACGAGCTCCAAAAAGGACAAGGATGGCGACGAAGAGATGGAGTACTAGGATCCCCAACACACAGTCAACATGATTTTTGAAGGATCTTCTTCATACGAATCCAAATGTCATCTGAAGGCCATGGAGCGGGAGGTCAACCTCGTCGAATCTCCGAACATTATCAAGCAATCGAAGTGGTCGGACATCGCAATTTCTTCAAAGAAGATGATCGCCCCATTCCTTTGACTCGACGGTAGGTTCCCTATTGTTGTTGAACCAACCATTAATAATTGTAGGGTTAATCGAGTCTTAGTAGATGGAGGTAGTTCTTTGAATATATTATTTGTGGGAGCTTTAGAAGAAATGCAGGTCCCCATGTCAAAGGTGAAACCAGTGAAATATGCTTTTCATGGCATAGTTCCTGGCTCCACCGCTAAGCCGATAGGGCAAGTTTCCTTACCGGTTACGTTCGGAAGGCCCGATAACTTTCGAACGGAAAAAATTTCGTTTGATGTGGTAAACTTTGAATCCGCATACAACGGAATTCTTGGTCGACCAGCATTAGCAAAGTTCTTGATAGCCACGCATTACGGTTATCAAAGTTTGAAAATACCGGGGCCAAAGGGAGTCATCACTATTCGGGGAGATCGAAAAATGGCTTATGTATGTGACCGAAAATCCTTTGAACTGGTCGATGAACTTCCGACCAGAGGGGCTAATCCATCTACCATGCAGGCCAAGCACTCGAGACCGAAGGTGACACCCAAACCCTCCGACTACCAAAAGAGGTATCACTCGACAAAGGCGCTTCTCCTGACAAATACTAAGTCACTACCGGGCGAAGATGCCGCCCACCGCCGCAAGGTTACGGTGAGCAAGACTCGATCCTAAATAGGAAGAGTTACTCGTCTCCTTCCTCCGAGCAAATCAGACGGGGCGTATTAAATGCGTCCGATATGCTCGGAGTCCCCTGGGAGGTGATCGAGCACAGGCTAGCTCTCCAGCTTGATAAGAAACCGATCAAGCAGAAGCTACGGTGTTTTGCACCTGATCGGAAGGAGACAATCCAGTCAGAGATTGACAAACTTCTCAAGGCTGGATTCATCCGTGAAGTCAACCACCCTCAGTGGCTCGCCAACCCTGTAATGGTTAGGAAGAATATTGGGAAATGGCGAATGTGTATTGACTTTACAGGTCTTAATAAAGCTTGTCCAAAGGATGATTTTCCCCTTCCACGCATTGATCAACTAGTAGATTCTATCTCTGGGTGCAAATTACTAAGTTTTCTAGATGCGTATTTAGGGTACCACCAGATTAGCATGTGTAAAGAGGATGAGGAGAAAACTTCCTTCATCACTCCATATGGCACTTATTGTTATGTTAAGATGCCATTTGGTCTCAAAAACGCTGGTGCAACTTTTCAAAGGTTGATGCAAAAACCTTTAGTCCACAAATAGGTCGGAATCTAGAAGCTTACGTTGACGATCTGGTCGTAAAGACCACCAACGCTAGCAATCACATCTCTGACTTACAAGAAACTTTCAACAACTTGAGAAGGCATAACCTCAAGTTGAATCCGGAAAAGTGTGTGTTCGGAGTTTCTCTTTGGAAAATTGCTCGGTTTCCTAGTCTCGGCTAGAGGTATTGAAGCAAATCCAAGAAAGATAGCGACCATCGACCCGGATCGACCTCGACCACAAAGAAGGAAGTCCAAAACTAACCTATAGATGGCGCAGCTAAGTCGTTTCATAGCAAGGTTAGGGAAAAGGGTTACCTTTCTTTAAACTTCTTCGAAACATGGGAGTTTCGAGGGACTAGGGAGGCAAACGATGCCTTTGAAGAACATAAAAGTACCTTACAAGTGCCCCGGTTTTAGTCTCTCAGAGACCGGAGAAACACTTGCTAATGTACATGGCAAAGAACACCACAAACAATGGCGGTGTACTGGTCGAGAAAGGATAACATCCAACGACCGGTTTATTACGTGGCGAAGTCTTACATGGACCAAAGGAAAGATACCCACGGGTAAAAAGTTGCTCTATGGTCTCCTTATGTCTTCAAGGAAGCTAAGGCACTACTTTCAGGCCCACAAAGTGGTCGTACTGACTGGATATCCCCTTGGTCAAGTCCTTGGAAACAGGAATTATCAAGACGAATAGCAAAATGGGCGGTTGAGCTAGGGGCGTTTGACCTCCATTTCATTTCACGAACAACAATAAAGTCTCAGGCAGTAGCAGAATTCATTGCCGAATGGACAAACCCTGAACCCACCCAAGGGCCCAATTACGAGCACCACGAGGAGTGGACAATGTACTTTGACGGTTCCTTGATGTTAAAGGGGCTGGAGTGATCCTGATATCCCCTACTGGCGAACACATCAAGTACGTCATCCAATTAAATTTTCCTGCCACAAATAATGTGGCCGAATATGAAGGTTTACTGGCAGGACTCTAAGCAGCTCGTTCGCTCGGATTCACAGATTACTAGTGAAAGGCGATTCTCAACTAGTAGCGAATCAAGTAGGGAATGAGTATCAATGCTCGAGTACCAAGATGTCATTTTATCTGGCGGAAGTACGGAAACTCGAAAAGCACTTCTTCGGTTTTCAGATCCAACATATTCCTAGAAAGGAAAACTTTCTTGCAAACCAGTTGGCACGGATGGCCTCCACGAGGTCAACCGTCCTGCCCGGAGTTTTTCTCGAGCAACTCGATTCACCCTCGGTAGTCGAGCCTTCCAAGAACATACATGATTCTTCTGGTCGAACAAACCAATCAAAGGAACATGGATGCTCCACGTGTCATTGACGGTTGGCGCCACACGATCAAGGTAGAGATTGGATGACATCGATCTACAATTATCTTCAAAGATGACATAATTCCAGAAGATGATGTAGAGGCCGATCGTGATAGCACGAAAAGCCAAATCATACACTCTAATCGAACGTACCTTGTATAAATGAGGATCTCATGGAGTGTTGATGAGATGCATATCTCAAACAGATGGCATTAAGTTGTCGATCAAATCCATGAAGGAGTCTCAGGAGCACATCATTCCTCTCAACACCGGCGGTAAAGCCTTCAGCAAGGATACTATTGCCAATCGCCTTCATGATGTAAAAGGACTTGTGACGGCGCGTATAATGTCGGTTTATAGCGGAACAAGTACATCACCAAGCACAAGCCTTACAAACAATTCCTCTTTCTTGGCCTTTTGCAACTGGGAATCGGACATTCGGGACCTTTTCCAAGAGCACCGGGGCTTCAATTCCTTTTCATCATGATCGACACGCTTACAAAATGGATCGAGGTCGAGCCGTTGTTAAAACAACAACCGAGGTGCTAAGAAATTCCTCATGAAAAATGTGATCACCGATTTGGTGTACCCAACAGATAATCACATATAATGGCGCCAGCCTTCTAGCAATCAATTTCAAGAATTGCGATGAACTTCGGTGTAAAAGTTCATTTTGCTTCATTGCTCATCCTCGAGCAATGGAGCGATTGAGCGAGCTAATGGTATCATTATGCAAGGGATCAAACGCCGAGTATTCAACCGCTTAATCAAACGGTCGAGCTTGGGTTCAAGAACTCCGTCTCATTATGGGTCGTTCGAACCACGACCGATCGTCGACCGGTGAAACACCATTCTTTTTGGTTTACTGGTGAAGCCATGCTTCCTCCAGAACTCAAAATTGGCTCTGCTCGAACTGATCGCTTTAACGAAAACGATCAGAATGAACGAAGACTCGACGATATCAATTTCCTTGAAGAACGATGAAACCAAGCTCTTATACGATCGGCGATCTACCAACAAGCCATGCGAAGGTACCATAGTCGAAGGTGCAACCTCGCAGCCTTTGTCAGGGTGATCCGTTCTCGAGAAAATTCGTAACCAAGCAAATCGCAATAAACTTTCCCCAATTGGGAAGGTCCTTACACTGTGGTCGGGTTACCCGATCAGTTCCGCACGACTAGCTATGTCTCGATGGGCAAGTTTTGTCAAATTCTTAGAATATTGATCAATTGCGTAAGTTCTATGTTTAATTATTGTTTACTTTCTTTCAATTCTTTCAATTTCAATAAATTCATTTATTCTTTAAAAATAAGTAACCTTGCTTATATATATATACATATAGGCCGGTCGCTCATGATTGTTAATTTAAACTAGTCGGAGAAGACAATTTTCTCTCCGATATCCTTTCAAAGGATCTCTGTTACTCTATGGCAGCGACTTCTATGTCATACGCCGTATTGGTCCTAGTCGTGAGCATTTTTCCACGTGCGACAAAACTCTTTTCTTAAGGGAATATATGAGTAATCAGAGCATCATACAAATAACTTTCCATACTGAATGATATGCCTAAGATTATGAAGATTATATTTCATTATTTCAAGATTCTGCTCTGCTCTTGTCTGGCTACTGGTTGGGACACGGAAAGCCTCCTAGTCGAAGTCTCTCCTTTTTCGCACATGGTCCTGCCCACTGGAAGGAGCTTCCTAGTGACGGTTCTTTTCTTACGATCCTTGCTACCAGTCGGATAGAGAGCTTGAACACGTTTCACGAAATATGTTATATGGTTTCGAGATCTAAGCATTCCTTCCACTGCACTTTAGGATAATAGATATAAACAAAGTTCACTTATAATTTGTTGCATTCATTTTTGTATTTCTTCTTATGTCAAATAACAAGGTCTCTTATCCGACCATATATAACTTTTGATTGGTATTTCGATCATGACAAACAAAGATCTATAACTAGGCGAAGTCATAAGCTGGTTCCGACCACAATGATTTCCTAGTATTACTACGATCAGTTTTGACTTCATATCGGCACATACCTTCAAAATGATGGTTTCGACTTTCATTCTCTTTCTTGGCTACCTGCTTGTATAGTAAAGTTCTTCTACTATAAAGCAGTTGGGGGCTAGGAAGTGTATGAGAATTTTTTTAAAAAAAGAGAGTCAAACAAGATAAACAAAGGCATTGTTAATGACATAAAAGGTAAGTTTTACACATATTCAATATTTTTACACTTTTTGCAGGAGCCTACTCTAGAAATATTCCCAGAGTAATAACTGCTTGATGGGGATCCGACCTCCATCTCCTCTACTACTTTATCTCCGAGTGGCTTGAGTTCTTCCATGAACTTGGTCGCCTCCTCAGGTGGGCAGTTGAAGTCATCTTCAACAGCTTGGAAATCAATGGAGGGGTCGGAAGCTTTCAGTTTTGCCAAAGCAAAACTAACTCCACTAGCAACGCCTGTTTTCATGGTTCTTCCGATTAGTCTTGAGCAGAGTATTAAGATCCTCTAGAAGTTGACCCAAGTAGTTCATTTTCTCTACTGGATCTCTTAGGGTAGGCAGGCTTGATCCTGATCCCATATCAAATATCATCTTGTTCAAAAATACAGTCTTTTCATCTAGACTTTGAACGAGAGCCGCCTCCTTGTCTTGCTCAAATTTCAGAGTCTTTTCTACTCTGTCCAAAACTTGTTTTTGCTCTGCAAGAGTAAAACAGTGATAAGCACAAAATAATTGGAGGAAGATAATAAGTCAAGTTTACGACCTATTACCTTCAATTTTTTGTTAAGTTCTTCCTTGTCGGGTCGTAGCCCGGCGATCGACCGGTCCTTAGCTTTGATTTCTTCTTCAAACAGAGTCGCCTTGGCTTTCTCGGCCAGATCTCTTCTTTTATTTTCTCCAAATCAATCAAATACGATAAGGAGAATAATTAGCAATCTGCGAAGCATTGAAGAAAGAAAAAGGCTAAGGGAAAGTTTTACTTTCTAATTCGAGTGTTTCGCTCCAAGTCTTTAATCCGTTGGTCATCCTCCGACCACAAAGAAAATTCTCCACCATATGATGCTCAAATAGCATTTTCCTCTCTAAAAATTCTCTATAAAAGATTTTTTAGGAGAGATTATGAAACTGGTCGTAGATACTTACCCGGATCGCCAAATCATTATATCCACCAAATATTGAATCAGGATGCATTTTGACTTGATGATCCGATACTTTTCCCCATGCCTCGTCAAGCTCCTTATCCTCGATGAATCGGGGGCGAAAAGGGAACTTGTCAGGTTGAGGAAATTACCAACAATGGTCAGAACTTGTTGAGGGCCTTTAAGGGCATCTACCTCCGCAAAAGGAGTTAGAACCACCAATGGTTCCAACTCGACTGTTGGCCCTGACGCTTGCTCGGGGGCTTCTCCGACCACTCTTTCCTCAGGAACATTGTCCTAGGAAATGGTCTGCTCATGGACCTCTTCAAGTACCTGGTCCTTAGAAGGAGTCTGGTTGGAAACGACCGGAATACCAGAGGATCTATACCAAGCAAAGAAGGGAAGTTAAAAAAAAGCATCAAATCATCAAGAAATTATTAGAGGTATGCGCTTATACGACCACTTTCATTTGAGCGTACCTAGTTAATTTCTGAGATTTGACTTTAAAACGTGGAAGAGTAAAATCTGCATAATCACCCTTCCTTTTCTTTTCTTGATCTTGCTTGGTTCGAACCGCGAATTAACAAATCCGTTGCATCATCCAATAGGATGTCGGAAGCAATGCCCTCGATCACTCGTCAAAGATTACGCCCTGACCATCTGGTCAAGCGGAGTGGTTTCACCACCTCCGCACCGCTTGTTCCAAGAATAACCGTCCGATCGTCAACGACGGCTCGGGGTTGGCGGCCTCAGTAGTTCTTGCCGGTGGCCTTGACCTTCTCCACCTAAACCAACAAATGAATTTGGTTAGGTGATGAAATCTTTATCTAAACTACATATATATATTCTTATGAAATGTTACATTACGCCGGAGATTCATCTTCTTCCAGTCCATTTGGGCACGAATCGGTCGGAACAACGGTGGGATGTTTAGCCTCACCAGTTTGTGTGATTCGCAACCCGACCAACTACAAAAATAGAGCATGATCAAAAATCTGATCGGAGAATATATATGCATGATAAAAGAGATTTTTAATTGTTTACCTTAAGCCTTGTTACTCTCTCTTCAGCTGGAACTATGGCCAAGATCTCGTGGAATCCAATTTTTCTCCAGTTCTCCCCGCACAGATGAGCTCGACCGTTTCTCTGATTTCCTCAGGGGAAAGAGCTTTAAAAGATAAGGAGAGAAAACAAAACATGAACAGGTTTTAAGGTAGTACATTAATCAAATAAAAATACTGGTCGGAGTTTATCTCAAAGACTTACCACCTCCTGAGATGGCTTCATCACCACCAATGGACCAAATCAGGGAGTGAGTCCGAAGCTTCAGTGGACTAATCTGGCACTTAGTGAAATCCCTCACCACGTGCCAAGAGGTCAAGCCCTTGACTCGCAGGTCGTAGATGGCATCCACCCATCGTCCGACCACTCCTGTCTTCTCCACGGTCTTTCTCCACTTGGGATTTTCATTTGCTCTCATCCCGCAAGTAGAGGTTATCATCCTCAGAATCCGTCATGTAGAACCAGTTCTTCTTCCATGACGACCACGAGGACTTCGAGTACATATGAATGTACTCATTGGCTTTCCCGTCGTGAAGGCGCAATGTACATTCCCCGGGAGTATCAGTGGTTTTCCGCATCACCATTCGGTAGAAATACCTGAAGAGCCTTAAACTTGGAGGCACTCCCAGGTATGCTTCACACAAATATGTGAAGATGCTGATATTGGAGATGGAATTTGGAGCCAAATTCACCAATTCCACCCCGTAGAACACAAGAACATGGAGAAGGAATTTGTGTACCGGCAATCTCAGCCCACATTCGATGTAGGCGAGGAAAACAGGAATTTCCTCATCTTCGCGGCTTGGAAAATGCTCTCCAAATGCCGATCTCCATCTGATCAAATTCTTGTCCGGAAGCATCCCAATCTTCTCCAAAGCCTCAAGCTTTTTCTTGCTCAATTCTGAAGGCAACCACTTTGTGATTTGCTCCGACATGATGAAAATCCTCAAGGATGAGTAGAGTTCGTAGGAGATTTTGTAGTCGGAAGAACAAGAAAAGAAGGATGAAGATTTTTTCTAGGCAAAGGAGATCAGAAAGGGGATCTGGAAGCATAAAATATCCAAAAGGTCTAGCGATGGAGATTTTATAGCCTCATATCTTTAAATTACGATCGGAGGTTATCCATAAAAGTCTGAACGGCAAAAAGCTTCTTTTTCGCCCAACGGACAAAGGAACTCTTCAGTTCCCAAGGCAAGTTCTCAACTTTAAAATGAACACAAACCACCTCGAATATCACGACATTAAATGGGGTCCGCCGTCTGATTCATCTAAGTAGGCGTTCACACGACTGCTCATTTAAAGTTCAGAGGCTAGCTGACGAGGATTAAAACCTCTATGTATTAATTTAAATACATAAAAGACCATACGTCTTCATGGTCGTAACCCCTAAGGCTAACGACCTCACTGGTCGTAAGGATTCCAGAGGTTACACGATGGGTACCTGGTCGACTAGGTTAGGTTTCACCGAAATCGTGAGCAGGCACCCTTAACCGTATGATGAATGGAACACGTGCAAAACGTTCCATACCATACGATGATATACAAGACACTGATGATAAACCACCTTACGGTTAAGGTTCTCACAAGTACTTCACCGCAAGGTAGTTAGCACATTGTTAACTACCTTAAACCTCCGACCAGTTGTAACGTTTCATCAGGGACGCCTTCTCCAGGAGTAACTACCGCCTCTTCGGGAGTTATTTAATGGTGGAACGCAGAAGACGAGGAGACACGCACACACAACAGCGAACAACAGAAGGCAACTCAGAAGCCAAAGCAGTAGATTTCAATACACTCACTGTAATTAGAGATAGTCCCTAGTCAAGTCTTGTAATCCCAGTTCATATTAATAAAGAGCAGCCCCCATTCTCTTCCAGGATACTCCACGTCATTTTCCTCTTTTTATTTTCGTAAGATCGGCGATTCGATCGTCGACAACACCGTAAAGACAATAAAAGAGCATAATTCAATCACCGGACTCTAATTCACCGGCGAGATTAATAACTTATGGTTAGTGGCAGGGGATAACAATTTAAGGGCAACCATGCAATAGGAATAGCTACCTCTAATCGGGAAAATTAACTTTGACACAAAAGCATGCATACATACAATTTGTAAACAAAGTATTAGACTTTAAAAGTAATGGGATTGATATGATCAAACAGCTTGCCTTGCTGGAGATGCTCAATATGCTGCGGAGGATCACTCTCGTAATCAATGAACTCATCGGCACCTAACGAAAGAACCGATAAGAACGAAGAACACCGAAAAGACTCAAAAACCAACTTTAGCGAAAAGCCACAAAATTTTTGCATCAGGTAGAGCATGATTTTTAAGGAATTTAGCAATAAGAACCAATTTATTTGGATACTCAATGCTAAAGTTATGGCCAAAACTATTTCAGCCGGTTGGAAAATGCTGAAAAATTCATCTCGGGTACTGTTCATCCGAAATTAAATTTTTGGTACAAATTTCCAGATAGGTGGTGCACCTAAAATTTTTATGGTAAACAAAGCACCTTATGAGATGAACAATCCAATTGGATTCACCTCATTTGGAGCTAGGATGCATTTTCTATGATTTTTCAAAGACATGAAAAGGAGCACAAAAGAAATGCAACCACAAAACTTTTAATGATAGTAGCATGCCTAAAACCTATTTTACAAATAATATTACTAATATAGGAAACCAACAAACTTGGTTTCACTCAAAAAGGAGCTACAGAGAAAAACTTATGCATTTTTCAAGTTAAAAGAATTTTTAATACAACAAATAAAGCCTAAACAGAAATTAAATCTACTAACAATTTTTCTGGAACCAAACTAAGCTTCCAACCATTTTTAGATTAAAGCTTAGTTAAAACTAGAACTAACAAAATCTGAATCAACCGAAAAGGAGTTAAAACGAATTAGTTAAGCAATTTTGAAGTTTAATACAATTTTCAATTTACAAATAAAGCTTACCGGGTTTTTAAACAAACTTACTCAAAGCGGAAAACATGGGCCGTTGAGATTGAATCCAACGGCCCACGCGAACGGAGCACAACGCGCGCACAGAGGCCCAACAGAGCCAACCGTTGGATTAGATCCAACGGTCCACACATGAAGAGACGTCAGGCGGTCCGAACATTCACGCGAACGTGGGCCGTTGATCTAAAGATGGATGGCTTAGATCAAGGTGGCGTTCGGACGGTCCGAACATTCAAACAGATCTGAGCCATAGATCAAGAAATGAACGCCCACAACTACGGGGAGGTCCGGGGTCCGAAAGCCCCACAGATCTCAACCGTAGATCTCAAAATGGACAGCTAAGATTTGGTGGTCCGAACGTTCAAAGCGATCTAGATCGTTGGATCTAGATCGGATGGTGAAGGTTCAGTGGTCCGAACGTCCCACACGATCTAAGCCATAGATCAAGAAATGAACGGCTGAGGTTCGGTGGTTCGAACGTTCCAACGAATCTGGGCCGTTGATCTCAAAATCGATGGTCCACGTTGATCACAGCGTTGCGCACGTGCCCGAGAGGGTTTAAAGATGCTGGGCCCACTTGTCGGTGGCACAAGAGCAAGACTTAGGACAACCATTTAATACTGAGCATTGATTAACACTGATTAAACCGATGGTTAGCATTAATGATGTCCTAAACGACAACGCACATTGCGTTTTCGTCCGACAAAGACCCGACGCAGAGAGAGGCTCACCACTGGCGACTTCGGTCACGGCGGTGCAAGCTAAGGGCATGAATGGGTCCGCAATAACATTGCGCACCCACTGGGCCCACTCTCGACGGCGGCGGCGGTGGCGGCCTAGAACGCCGGCGAGCCGGAAAGGAGCGGCGGTGCCATGCACGGCCAAAAGATGAAAAAGCAAGAGGAGCTCCACAGTGCTTCTGAGAAGTAGGTGCCAAGCTTCTAGGGGCTACTAGAAGGTTACCTTAGCACGAAGAGGTCCAGAGGAGGGTGGAGAAGCTATGGCGATGAAGGAGCTTGCTGGCACCAAAGAAGACAAAGTGGAGAAGCTGGCCTGAGCAAAAGAACACGACCGGGTGGTAGGGTTAGCTCCAAAATAGCTCAAGGATGGTCCATGAGCAAAGAATTGAATAGAGGAGCACCTTACCGGAGTTGAGAAAGAAAGGGGATGGAGTCGGCCGAATTTGAACAAACCCCAAATTTGACAATCTCTGTAAATGCCAAACAAAATTAAGTTAGGGGAATTGCTCAAGGTAAAGAAAGGCTCAAAGTGACGCAAAAGGAGTTGCAATTGAACCATTGGAGCACTGGTGGCAATGAAGGAGCTCCACGGTCGACAATGGCGATACAGGGGTTTTTGGTGTTTGGAGCTAAACCAACCGAGAGGGAGCCAGGTTAAGCCAAGGAGGTGTTTAAAGAGAGCTAAGGAAGAGTTCAAAGGCTTTAAATAGCCGGAGGAGCAAGGAATGGGCTAGGGCAAAGCTCAGAGAGGAGCTCAGCTCATGGGACTGCAATGGACAAGCTGAGCGACGGTAGCAGGTAGAAGGACTTTGAGGGCAAAGCTCTGGCGCATTTAATGCTCTGCGGCAAAGAGTCGTTGAAGGACGCAAGGAGGTGACCAGGCGCTGCTGCCCACTCCATGGCGCTCTGGCGCACACGAGCGTGACGAAGAAGATGACCAGGAGGTGAGGGCCCCACAAGTTAGCGAAACAAGCAAAGTGGCTCGAGCCCAAAGGGAGCAAATGGGTTGAGCCAAACCAATTGATTCGGGTCAAAGATCTTGACCGTTAGATTAGAATCCAACGGCCACGATGCACGCACCACTTTTGAAGCTAGCCCGGTGCAGCTAAGAGGTTGGGTTCGAACCAAGTGGCTCGGTCGGACCCAAACCCAACAGCCACTTTGACTAGGGTTTGGAAAAGCTGAAAACCTTGAGGGATTTTTAGAGATAGCAAGCTAACTCCAAAAATTCTGAAATTTGGACTGGAGGTTCCTTACTCCAGGATAAACCTTGCATATATTTTCTAGAGGTTTTTATGCAAGGCATTTTTCTCCAGAAATTCTTCAAGGTTTATTCTAGGGTTTGACCAAGAGTCAAATTGGTTTGACTGCCTCTTAAAAATTATCAAATAATTTCTAAATATTATGAAATTTTATAGAGGAGTCACACAGCATCCCTAGAACCAAGGAAAAATATTTTCAGGGGTTGAACACAAGATTCGCAACAAGGAGGTCATGACTTTAGTCAGTTGGAGATTTAGGTTTTTGATTTCCCACAATTCCTTTACAAGAATTACAGAAAAGTTCAAAAACTTCAAGATGCAAGAAAAGTTTTAATTTCTACTCATTTTCTTACATTTGAAACACACACCCAGATTTGGGATGTTACATTTTCTGTGATAGTGACAAGGTTGAAACCTATTTTAAAATAAATTTCATCTAAAATGAAAAATAACAAAATTGGTTTCACTCATTTTGGAGTTAAGATGAATTAGTTATGCATTTTTGAAGTTAATTGCATTTTTTAGTGTACAAATAAATCATTTCAGAAATTCTATAGGCATTTAGTACTTTTTCTACCGAGGTCTAACCAAGCCTCTGATGCTTACATGTGGGGTCCACTGCACAGTACCATTTCTTATTTAAACCCGGAAATAAACCAAACTGACACGTGGGCCCTACTTGTCAATGACCTGGTCTTATGAACCCAGTTCATGGTCTAAGTGGACAGCTCACTTAAGGGGGCAGGCCCACTTGTAATAGACTCTAAGGCAACCGGTTAAAAATCCAAACTTCAATTTCTACTCAAAGGGTCCACCCATCATACACTCAAGACCAAATTAATGACTAATCATTAGCGCATCTAATCGTCATTAACTCCTAATCCAACACAGATTTTTGCCTTAAAAGTGACGCTTCTGATCCCGGCCGGAATGCGCCACGCTCTGGCCTTGCACGAGGTTGCTTGCTTGGCCCCAAGGTCCTGGCGACGCAGATGGAGGCTTAAATGGACTCTCGAGCTTATGAGTCTGATGGGTAGTCGGAGCTTGGCCGAAGGTGAACCGTGGCGGCGGCGTGACGGCGAGAGGCGGCGGAAGCTATGGGCACATGAGGCTTAAGCGAATCGGGGATGCATTGCATGAATTAACGCGTGCATGAGTTACTAAGGAACCCTAGGAGGCTTACCAGAGAGAAATGAAGACCGAAGGAGGCTCGGTGAAGGTTCGCCCACAGCAATGGTGGTGGTGGCGGTGCGCTCACAAGGAAGGGGCGCTCTGGGGAAAAAGGAAGGAAATGAGAGGTGGGAAAAGAACCAGGGGATCCATGAGATGGTTCCAATGGGTGGAATTGAAGGGGGACTCACCGTGCCAGCGCTGGGGAAGAAAATGGGGTTTTCGGCCTTCAAATGGTAAACTTCAAAATTCCTAATCTCATGTAATGCATTGAAGAAATAAGTTGAGGGGAAAAGATCCTCATGTAGTGGCGCGCATGGTGACGCACATACGAGGGAGAAGCACTCACCGGAGATAAGCTTTATATGGTGATGCCCCTCAGTGCGTGCTCCAGACGCGCTCTAGAGCTGAGGGTGACTTGAAGACGTTCCAGGAGCTACAAGCCAAAGTAGGAGCCGGCATTAGCAAGAACGGATACGGCGAGGATAGAGGAAGAGGACGGCATGATGCGGCGAAGCTTACCCTGACACAAGAGAGAACTATGAAGGATGAAGTGGCGTGAGCAGGCACAGCTCGGGGATTGGTCATGGAGGGGTGATGGCTTACGGCGGTGATGGAGCAGCGGCAGAGCGCGACGGCCCCATGGCGCTCAAGCTCTGAGCTTGGCAGCGCGTTGGGGAAGATGACCTGTAGGTGGGACCCGCAGGTCAGTGGCAGAAAAGAAAGGCAGCTCGGGCTAGTTGGTCAGGTTGAGTAAAAAAGGCATTGGACTCGGTCGGTTCAATAGGGTGTGGCTCGAGCCAGATGAACAGTACTAGATTTTAAATTCTAGATTTGACCAAGAAACAATGGGTTTGACTGGGGCTTTAAAAATATAAATATAATTTTAAAAATTATTAAATAATTTATATAGGTTTCTGAGACATCCTAGTACTCAAATAAAATTTAAAAACCCACTGTTCATCCTTTATTTGATTATTTTAAATTCAAACCTACAATAGGTTATTGATTTGAGTTTGAATTTTCGTGGGTTGAATTATGTTCCAAAAATTTGTTAAAAATTATATTAATTCATGATAATTATTATAGTATTTGAATAAATTATTTCTAGAAGATAATCATAAGTTGTTGTTCTTGTTTTTCTTTTGGAGCTTAATTTGAAGTTGTGTGTTTAAATTTTATTTGAGATTTTCCAAGTACAATAAAAGATGCAAATGATTCAAAAACACTATGCATGTTAATGAGATACATACTAATTATCATTAGTTAACTTGGGGATGTTACAAATCTCCCCCCCCCTTACAAAAGATCTCGCCCCTAAGATCTCGGTAGGTCGGAAGTGGAACAGGGAGGTTCTAACAGAAGATACAACATCTATTGTCTTGATTTCCTTCAAAAAATAGTGCTAAGATATCCTAATAAGGTTACAAGGAATTTCTATTATATTTTTCCTTTCCATTGCTTTGTTTAACCTTTCCTTTCATGATTCGAAGGCACTTCAGGCAGAAAGAAAAAGATCAGGATATTCGGTTCACATCCAGTCTTCACGTTCCCAAGCTACTTCATCTTCAGTATGGTTGCTCCACTGAACCTTCAAGAACTTGATGAAGCGATTCCTTGTCTTGCGCTCCATTTATTCACGAATGCGAATCGGATGCTCCTGATAAGAGAGATTGGGTTGCAAATCGAGGTCTTCTAAATTAGTTGCTTCGGTAGGGACTCAAAGACACTTCTTCAGTTGAGAGACATGGAATACATTGTGCACATCTGAAAGTGATGGTGGTAGCTCCAACTGATAGGCTATCGATCCTCGCTTCGCTAGAATTCAGAAAGGTCTGATGTAGCGATGTGCCAACTTTCCTTTGACTTGAAACCGTTGCATTCCTTTCATCCGAGGGACTTTAAGGTAAACATGATCGTTTACTTCAAAGCTCAGCTCACGACGACAGCGGTCAGCATAAGACTTTTGACGAGATTGAGCCGTCCGTAGTCTCTCCCGGATCTCACGAACTTCCTCTTCGGCTTCATTTACCAAATCCAGTCCAAAGCATTGTCTTTCCCTAGAATCAGACTAGTTGAGTGGTGTCCTACACCTTCTCCCATATAACACTTCAAAAGGTGACATTTGGAGGCTTGCTTGATAGCTATTGTTATAGGAGAATTCCACGAACGACAAGCATTTATCCCATTTCTTGCCATAGGACAGCACACATGCTCTCAACATGTCATCCAAAATTTGATTCACCCTCTCGGTTTTACCTCTGGTTTGTGAGTGGTAAGCGGTGCTAAAGGGTAGTTGAGTTCCCATTGCTTTATGGAGGCAATTCCAAAAATGTGAGGTGAATTGAGTACCTCGATCTGAAACAATTATCTTAGGCACACCTGGAGACATACAATTCTAGAGATGTACAACTTTGCCAATTGATTTCCTGAATAGGTAGTCTTGATGGGGAGAAAATGAGCAACTTTCGACAAACGGTCGACAATCACCCATATGGAGTCATATCCTCACTGAGTCTTTGGAAGTCCGGTGATGAAATCCATCCCAATTTCATCTCATTTCCATTCGAAATGGGGAGGGGTTGAAGCATACCCACTAGCCGTCGGTGCTCGGCCTTCACCCGTTGACATATGTTGCATTCTGCAACAAAGCGTGCAATTTCCCGCTTCATCCGAGTCCACCACAATTTTTTCTTCAAGTCTTGATACATCTTTGAGCTTCCCGGATGAATGGAGAAAAGAGAGTTATGGGCTTCTTAAAGGATTAATTCTTTAAGCTTCGTGTCATTGGGCACAACCAATCGCTTTCCGAACCACAAAACACCTTGGTGGTCTTCGGAGAAACACTTGGGTTTGTCGATCTTCATTTTCTTCCTAATCCTTTCCATACCCTTGTCATTTTTTTGGGCCATCTTGATCTAGTCCTCTAGGGTAGGTTTCACTTCCAAGGTAGCGAGAAAACCCTCGTTAACCATCTCCATGTTGAGCCGTTGAAATTCGTTGCTTAGGGCCTTCGTTTCGGGTCTAATCGAAATGAAGTTGCATTGCGACTTTCGGTTCAACGCATCGGCAATGACATTGGCTTTCCCTAGATGGTAATGAAGTCCCATATCATAGTCCTTGATCAATTCAAGCCATCTTCTTTGCCTTAGATTCAGATCAGCTTGAGTGAAGATATACTTCAAACTCTTGTGATCAGTGTAGACTTCGCAGCTGGTTGCCGACAAGATAATGTCGCCATATCTTCAGAGCATGAACCACTGCGGCAAGATCAAGGTCATGAGTAGAATAATTCATCTCATGAGTCCTCAATTGCCTTGATGCATACGCCACAACTCGGCCCTCTTGCATAAGAACGCAACCAAGACCACAGTGGGATGCATCGCAGTAGATGTCGAAGTTTTTGTGAATATACAGCAGGACTAGCATGGGTGCAGTGGTTAGACGATCCTTCAACATCTGAAAGCTTTCTTCATATTCCTTTGACCATTCAAACTTCTTTTTTTCTTCAACAGTTGGGTCATTGGTCTTGCAATTTTTCGAGAAATTCTCGATGAATCGACGGTAATAGCCTGCAAGATCGAGGAAACTATGGATGTCAAAGACGGACTTGGGCTGTCCCCAATTAAGCACATCTTGAACTTTGCTTGGATCCACAACAACTCCTCCTTCGGATAGCACATGACCCAAAAAGGCGACCTCTTTTAGCCAAAATTCACATTTGCTAATTTTTGCATAGAGTCGATGTTCTCGGAGCTTGTCCAACACAAGTTGGAGGTGTTCTTCATGCTCCCTTTCAGATTTGGAGTATATGAGAATGTCATAAATAAATACGACTACAAATTTATCCAAATACTCCATAAAAACTGAGTTCATGAGACTCATGAACAAGGCCGGTGCATTTGTCAAACCGAAGGACATGACGGTGTGCTCGTACAGGTCATAACGAGTTGAGAATGATGTCTTGGGAATGTCTTCAGATCTGATCCTAACTTGATGATAGCCCAATCTCAAGTCAATTTTGGAGAATATACTGGCACCAGTCATCTGGTCGAACAAATCATCAATCCGTGGAAGTAGATACTTGTTTTTGATGGTGACCTCATTCAACGGACGGTAGTCAATACACATCCGCAGACTGTGGTCCTTCTTCTTCACAAATATAGCCGGACATCCCCAAGGTGACGAGTTCGGTCTAATGAATCCCTTCTATTGAAGTTTCGTGAGTTGCTTCTTCAATTCAGCCAACTCATTTGGCGGCATTCGATAAGGCCGTTTTGATATTGGAGCAGTTCCGGGCTGGAGCTTAATCACGAATTCAACTTCTCGTGCGGGTGGCATGCCCGGTAGTTCCTCGGGAAATACATCCGGGAACTCACACACCACTGGAACTTCACTCAATTTCGGCAATTCCTCGCCGCTAAGGGCATAAAGATGTGGATGCTCCAATTTCGGCACCATTTCGACTTGAAAACCAAGAGGACTTGTGAGAGTGATAGCTTTACGGGCACAATCAATTTGACCATGGTTCTTGGATAGCCAATTCATCCCAAGAATAACATCAAGGCCCACTGAATTTATCACAATAAGATTGGCCGAAAACATCACCCCTTTAATCTCAATTTCAACTTCACGATATTCATGAATGCTTCTCATTTCTAAACCCGGTGACTGAATCATCATAGGTGCAGGCATCAAGCAGAGTGAGATGTTATGGAGTGTAGCAAAACCTCTAGACATGAAGGAATGAGAGGCCCCAGAGTCGAACAACACAGTCACAGGAGTCGAAATGACAAGAAATGTGCCCAACACGACGTTGGGTGCTTCCTGCGCTTCCTCGGTGGTGACATGGTTCATATGGGCACGACCGGTGTTCTGAGAAGTGTCATCAAACTACTAATCAAAGGATTCTTGAAGATCTTGACCTTGAATGGTAACATATTGGTGCTTCTCCGAACAAAAATCCGCAAAATGGCCCGGATTGCCGTAAGTGAAACAAGTAACTTGCTTGTTTCGATGGCGTTGGCTTCAACACTTCTTTCCGAGCTGCCTTTGCTGGGTTTCTTGCTGAGGTGGTGGAGACACTTGCATAGGATCTCTTAGAGGTGTCGGATCTTAAAATTTAGGAGGAGCAGGCTGCCAAGCACACGGTTCTTAAAAACTGCGCCTTGCTGAAATTTGTGCAACCCTCTTGTGTTTTCGCGATTCTACAACTGTTTGCATTTTATTCTCCACCAAAATAGCCTTATCAACCAATTGTTGGAAGTCAAGGAAGTCGTGTATAGTGAGTGCCAGCTGCATTACTTCCGTTAGCCCATTTAAGAACTGGTCTTGCTTCCTTGCATCGGTGGAGACATCGTTTGGAGCGTAACGAGCCAAGTGGTTGAACTCGTAGAGATACTCCATCACGGACTCGTTGTCTTGCTTCAGCGCGAGGAAATCACGCCTCTTGGTACTCACGATGCTGGAGGGAACATGTGCCACTCGGAAAGCGGTCCGGAACTCGTCCCATGATGGAACGTAACTAGCGGCCTGCATGGCGCAAAAATTATCCCACCATGCACAAGCTGCCCCTTCGAGTTGGTTAGAGGCGTAGAAGACCTTCTCGTTGTTGGCACATTGAGTGATAATCAGCTTTCGTTCTATGGTCCAAAGCCAATCATCGGCCTCGAGAGGGTCCTCCGAATAGGAGAACACGGGAGGCTTCGTGCTTAGAAAATCAACAAATCGGGAGCCATAGAGACCGGCTCCTTCCGCTACCATTTGAGCACCCTGGACACTGGCAGTGTTATGAGCAATTTGTTGCAAGATCCAAGTCTAGTCTTGCTGACTCTATTCCATCTGGGCCAACACTTCGGCCATGGATGGCTGAGGTGAAGGCACTTCTTCTTCTTCTCGACCCATGTGCTGAAATTGCGAGTCGGGGTGCTCCGGATTGCGCCGTTGAGGATTCAGGGGTTGAACATCGGTGATTTGAGAACCCACGGGCTGTGAGTCCTCCATTACCTCCAACGTCAGACGAGTTTTATGACCCAACATCCTGTTGCCATACAACTTATTAGCAACTGGCAAAAGGAACGAGGGAAAATCATAAGGTAAGCAATTAATAGCAAGGGCTGACTTAACCTAGCATGAATGCACAATGAAAACACAGTTATGCAACATGAAATGGGGGTGCTATAGTCTAAGTGGACAGCACAAGATACAAATGAAAACACAGTTAGTTTTTTGACATAGTTGCGATATAACCCGCCCGTAGGCGATTCACAGCTACTTGGAAACAAAAGAGAGAAAATGATCACCACAAAATCCAGCGCCTACAAGCTAAGTAATAATATCATTAGGGCATATATAAGCTAAGAATAAACCCTAATTTAATCCTAAGATCACAGCAAGGCATTGTCTTCACGTCCTTTTGCCAATGCTCTTTACCGGTGACTATTTAACGTTTCTAGTGTTGGAAGAGAGACGAGTAATGGAGAAAATGATTTTTCTCAAATCAAATGAATAGGGAGGTAAGAAATAGATGCTAGGATAGGTAAGAAAGAAAAATAATTATATTACTTGCATTTTTGCCAAACTTTTGATAGTTTGAAAATATTCTTTTGCAAATCAAAATCCTAATAACGTCCATTGCTACGGCTTTAACCTATAGTCAGTATGGCTCTGATACCAATGCTGTGGCGACCCCGGGATCGGATCCGTTTCAAGATAAGTGATTATGGCCAAAAGCGCAACACTTAACGAGAGATGAAAGCGATTTCGAGTGCCCGGATATGTGTCTCATATTAGCTCCCAAGGATTAGTGGCTAACGTGCACTTATCCAAACACAACATTGCATTCACATCCATACACAATATACAAGAATAATAGAATAGTATTTACAACATCATTAAATAGAAACTAAGGTATAAGTTTGCATAAGAGGGCCGATTGGCCAAATCTAAATAACACCAATAAATCGCAGCGGAAGATAATCTTAGAAATAAAAGAGAAAGTGCCGAGTGGCATACCCAAACCCACAAGCAACCAACTGGGATTAAAGTCGTATCGTCTGAATTACTTAACCCAATTTGAACGACTTCTCACCTGCAACATGGACAATGCAACTGAGTACAAAAACGTACTCGCAAGACTTACGTATAGCAACATATAATAAATGCATTCAAGTATCAAAGGAAGGCTTACATGGTTCATTTTCAGCATAAAGCAAGTTTTTCATTGAGATAAATGATATAGATTCAAATTGCCATTTGTAAAACATTTAGAAAACTTATATAATTAGTAGGTAATCTCAAATTCATGATCAACAATAGTAGATACTTCAAATATAATCAACACACGAAATTCCTGTTCATGACACAATTCATTCCTTAACAATTCAACAAGCGAACTTCCCGTTCGTGATAACATTTCAGATCTGAACAAACTGACACAATGACATAACATTACCAACCATAACCCAAACCCAATTTCCCATAAGCTAACTGCGCATGCTTTCCCACAAGAGATGTCCATAACTGGGAACAAGGCTATTCAAATAGATTTAGTTCTCTGCAGAGTTGTATAGCTTTACCCACACGATATGAATGCCTCATACTGTCGCCATGCACTCTTCCGTAGGAGTGTGATTGAGATATCATAACGAGGTCGTTACAATGCCATGTCCTAACTATCAAACCACCCGAGGAACAGAATCCCATGGCAGACTGAACGGTCGCTAGAACCACAGGTGAACCCCGTTGTGTAAGTAAGTCCCTTACAAACAAGAGACCATTAAGGGCAAGTAAGAAAACACTTAACGTGCCCCCACTAGATTGACAAGAGAACCATTAAACATTAACAACAACAATTGTCAATCTAATTGTGTTTCGATAACTAACAGACAACAAATTATTAAGCCAAGCCATCGCCCATAAACCCGGCGTGTGGTTGCACGAAAGACTTGGTTCATCACACCACATACCAGTCCTCAAATACCTAGACGGGGCTACGCGAATCTGGGACCACCTCTCTTCATCACCCTATCACCCGTTCAAGTCCAACCCATAACAACAACCCACCTAACAAGTCCACAACACCAGATTCAAAGATCTGGATAAAATCCTCAATATCAACATAATTCAATCCATATAATCCTCATATTTCATCAAGATTCGATTCAATCCATCGGCCAATGGACTAGCTCCATCAACCGCTTTCGACTACAACTACTAGCATGACTAAGCATCGTTCTACAAATTAGCAAACAATCCCATATAACATATAGCCTTAATCATTCAAGGTAAAAAGGTAATCAAAATTCAAAGGAAGGCCAATGCAGCAAGTGGATATAACTAATTCTACCCAATTGACATACAAGTATTTGAAATTAAGCAATGCATAGAATACTTGAAAATCAACATCGATAGTTTTCAAAATCAATAGGAGCAACATGCATCAAAGGATGAAACTGCTTGCCTATGCTGTGGATGGTCCTGCTACAAATCACTCTCGATCACTCGTATCTTCGAAAACTATCGAACGCAAGATAACATCGCATAAGAACAATAACACCGAGAACATCCAAAAATTCAATATCATCCAATATGCATGAAATTTATACAGTGGATAGATCATGATTTTAGATGAATTTAGGTGAAAAATTAATTCCATTTGGATTTAGTATGTGAAAGTTATAGCAGTTTGAATTCCAGATTTTCAGAAAATGCAATCTGTTACTCTTCACCTAATTTAATTATTTGGCCAAAATTTGTAGAATAGTAGTGGGGAAAAGGATTACATAGATAAATAGAGAATGATATTATAAGTCCAAAATATCTTGGTTTATCTCATTTGGAATTTTTCTGAATTAGTTATGAATTTTCAAAGTTAATAGTATTTTCTAGTTCAAAAATAACTCAGTTTTGGATCACTCTTCACAAAATATAATTTCTGTGATAGTGACAAGGTTGAAACCTATTTTAAAATAAATTTCATCTAAACTTAAAAATAAAAAAACTGGTTTCACTCATTTTGGAGTTAAGATTAATTAGTTATGCATTTTTGAATTTAATTGCATTTTTTAGTGTACAAATAAATCATTTCAGAAATTCTATAAGCATTTAGTACTTTTTCAACCGAGGTCTAACCTAGCCTCTGACGCTTACACGCGGGGTCCACTGCACAATACCATTTCTTATTTAAACCTGAAAATAAACCGAACTGACACGTGGGCCCTACTTGTTTATGACCCAGTCTTATGATCCCAGTTCATGGTCTAAGTGCACAGCTCACTTAAGGGGGCAGGCCCACTTGTAATAGGCTCTAAGGCAATCGGTTAAAATCCAAACTTCAATTTCTACTCAAAGGGTCCACCCGTCATACACTCAAGACCAAATTAATGACTAATCATTAGCGTATCTAACCGTCATTAACTCCTAATCCGACACAGATTTTTGCCTTAAAAGTGATGCTACAGTCCCAGTCGGAACACGCCACGAGCTCTGGCACGCCCGTGAGGTTGCTTGCTGGCTCGCTGGCGCTGCGGTCCTTGGCGGCGCGTATGGAGGCCAGAAATGGACTCCTCGAAGCTTGCGAGTCCGATGGGTAGTCGGAGCTTGGCCGGAGGTGAACCATGGCGGCGGCGCGACAGCGAGAGGCGGCGGAAGCTATGGGCACATGAGGCTTAAGCGAATCGGGGATGCATTGCATGAATTAACGCGTGCATGAGTTACTAAGGAACCCTAGGAGGCTTACCAGAGAGAAATGAAGACCGAAGGAGGCTCGGTGAAGGTTCGCCCACGATAATGGCGACGGCGGCGGTACGCTCACGAGGGGAGTGCTCTAGGGAAAAAGGAAGGAAATGAGAGGTGGGAAAAGAACCAAGGGATCCATGAGATGGTTCTAAAGGGTGGAATTGAAGGGGGACTCACCGTGCCGGCGCTGGGGAATAAAATGGGTTTTTCTGCCTTCAAATGGAAAACTTCAAAATTCCCAATCTCCTGTAATGCATTGAAGAAATAAGTTGAGGGGAAAAGATCCTCATGTAGTGGCGCGCATGGTGACACACGTATGAGAGGGAAGCACTCACCGGAGATGAGCTTTATATGGTGATGCCCCTCGGCGCGTGCTCCAGACGCGCTCTAGAGCTTAGGGTGACATGAAGATGTTCCGGGAGATACAAGCCAAAGTAGGCGCTGGCATTAGCAAGAACAGATATGGTGAGGATAGAGGAAGAGGACGGCATGATGCGGCGAAGCTTACCCTGATAGGAGATAGAGCTACGCTTCCTTCTCTCCCACGGCCGGGAAGAGAAGTGAGTGAATTTGGGGAGAGAGAGAGGGTTTTGAGCGGGGTAAAGGACAGAGGATGAAGCGGCGTGAGCAGGCGCAGCTCGGTTATTGGTCGTGGAGGGGCAGTGGCTTACGGTGGTGACGGAGTAGCGACAGAGCGCGACGGCCCCGTGGCGCTCAACCTCTGAGCTTGGTAGCGCGCTGGAGAAGATGACCTGTGGGTGGGGCCCACAAGTCAGTGGCAGAAAAGAAAGGCAGCTTGGGCTAGCTGGTCAAGTTGAGTCAAAAAGGTGTTGGAATCGGTTGGTTCAATAGGGTGTGGCTCGGGCTAGATGAATAGTACTAGATTTTAAATTCCGGATTTGACCAAAAAACAATGGGTTTGACCGGGGCTTTAAAAATATAAATAAAATTCTAAAAATTCTTAAATAATTTATATAGGTTCCTGGGACATCCTAGTACTCAAATAAAATTTAAAAACCCACTGTTCATCCTTTATTTGCCTATTTTAAATTCATACCTACAATACGTTATTGATTTGAGTTTGAATTTTCGTGGGTTGAATTGAGTTGCAAAATTTGTTAAAAATTATATTAATTCATGATAATTATTATAGTATCTGAATAAATTATTTCTAGAAGATAATCATAAGTTGTTGTTCCTGTTTTTCTTTTGGAGCTTAATTTGAAGTTGTATGTTTAAATTTTATTTGAGATTTTCCAAGTGCAATAAAAGATGCAAATGATTAAAAAACACTATGCATGTTAATGATATGCATACTAATTATCATTAATTAACTTGGGGATGTTACAATTAAACTAAGCAAATAGTCGGGGGCTAGGATAAAGTTATAAATATGACTTCAATTCTTAGTCTTAAAATTCAATTCTCATTTCTATTTTTGTCTTATGAGGTGCTGACTACTTGAAGAGACAATTTGCATAAAAATGAAGATTTATATTCATAAGCAAGAAATTGTTTTTACAATTACAGACCCTATTACAAACTACTCTGATGGAGGAGATCCAATCTGCAACTCCTTTGTGACCTTCTTACCGACTAGTTGCACCTCTTCGATCAGTTGTGCTGCCTCCACTTCAGGGTAGTCGAAGTCAGCTTCAACTGGTTGAAGACTACGACTATGGTTGTGAGCCTTAAGTTTTGTTAGGGCAAAACTTACTGCATTTTCGACCGCCTGTCTTATCGAATTGGCCTGGTTGGTCTTTAGAGTTGTTATCAACTCATGGAGAATTCTAACTTGCTGTCCAATAGTGCTTGTATGTCTGATCATGGTGTCTTAAAGAAGAGTGACCTCCTTAGTACCAAGTCCGCCGAGCACATTGTTCAGGAGAGAAATATTGTCTTGAAGGTTGATCTTTGTAGCCTTCATTTCCTCCTAACTACGAGTTGAAGTTTCCCGAAGTCATTTTATTTTGACTACTTGCTCTGAAAATAAAGCATGACCAATTAGAAAAACACTTCTTAAATAATAGTAAATAAAACTGGTCGTAGGTAAATAATTCTTACCTACTAAACGAGAGTCAAGCTTCTTGATTTCGTTATCATGGGAGGCAGCATCCCTTGCGCATTGCTCTTCCTATTCTTTTATGCTTTTATCTTTTTCTTTGGAGATACGAGTAAGCTCTTTGATCACCAAGATCTTTGAATCGACCTCAGTGCGAAGCTTACCCATATCGACCACTTTTTCTAAAAAAGAAAAGGAGTCAGAGAAAGAAAAGAAAGTTGTTGAAATAAACAATCGTAAGTGAAATACTTACTATTTATTTCATTATGTAGCTTGCCTCCTGAAGATCTTTCAACAGGTCTTTTTTTTCATCCTTTAGCCTTTGCGCATCTGCTTTTACATAGTCGAGTACATCAGCTAAGGTTCTTTCATCACTTTTAAACCTACAAAGGTTAAAGTAGACATGAGTACTGAACGAGTGGTCGAAATAAAAAAAGACTACTCCTAATAATAACTTACCATCTCACTACTTGTTCACAGAGTTCAACCTTCTGCTTCTCAACAACACCAGCTGCCAGTGGTATTCACCAACAATAGCAACTTGTTGGAGAGCTCTCTAAACAAAGAAATACATAGTGAGAAAAAGGAAATCCTAAATATATAAATATTTGGTATCGAGCACTTACATCGATGGTTGACCAAGCAAAATGGGCATACACCGCCTTGGAATCCTCCAGTTTACGAAATCCATCGACTTTGTCCCATCATATTCTTTGAAGACGCTCGTCGTCAAAGATATGTCCCTGTTTGGAATATCTTTAGGGTGTAGGACTCGGTCACGAGACCTAAACGAAGAGGACCCGGCAGTCGATGGTCCAAAGAAATCGGGGAAAAGGTCGAAAGAGTCTTCTACGTCTTCTTGTTCATTGTTGATAGAAGACACGACTCCACATTGAGCTCCCTCCCGGCACGGTGGTCGGAGCTCTATGCTCCTGCTTGATCGGCTGCTCATGGTGATCGTAGGGCAAGTCCCTTGTCTAATTATTGAGATTCTCAACAATCGACTCGATCGCTAGAGCATCCTAGTCTTCCACCGTCTTTGCCTCCTCTATGACCACCTCAGTGGTCATGGTTGGTTCTACGTCACCCATGTTGGTATTACAATTATGTCCAACTAAAATCAACTCTTCCTATGGTGTCAAAGGATACACGATGTTTACAATATTCAAGGTGTCATAATGTCAATTAGGTAATCAACTACTCCCGAAAATAGTTGATATAAAATTAGCATTCATGTTGATATAAAACAATATAATTTTGCAATGATGGGTACAACATGATCAAGAGTCTACGACTTGCCTTCGTCGAAAATTGGAGTTACTCCTGTAGACGGGTCCAAGAAGCCTTCGGAAACGACTGATTCTATACGCATAAAATGAGATGAATAAATTATAATAAGTCCAAATAAAATCTAAAAATTATAAAATAGGTAATGATAGAGATATATTGAATATATATGAATTTAGGAACAAGAATTGATGGAATCGGAGTTCGTATGAAGGAGAACGAATATCCGGAAGTTTGTCGGAATAGGAAATTCCTGAAAATTGAGGAGGGAATATTCTGTTTCAGAATTAACAGAACAAATGAATTTGCTTACAAATGGGGCCTAATTGCTAGAGAGACAAAAGAAGGAAGAAACAGGGGAGAAACAGAGGAAGGAAGCGATAGCTCTGGGCGGTAGTGGTGCCAATGAGTGGCGGCGCGGGAGGGTCTGCTGGTGGCTAGAATGGGTCACTGGGACCTCGGGGAAGCGATGGGAGGTAGTGGTGCGGCCAACGGCGCACGGCGGCGGCGCGCATAGCGGCGAGCGGGCGGAGGTGGCGCACGCACGGGCTTAGCGTACGTGGGTTTGGGGAAGCGGCCGAGCGGGTCGGGGTGGCTCGGGGGCGGCTAAGGAGGTGCGACAACGGTGGCCGGCAGCGGGAAGGAGGTGGTGGCGGCAGCAGCTTGCTCCGGTGATGGAGAGGCCAAAACGAGGTGGGAAATAGGTTGAGGGAGACTAGGAACACAACGTGACGCAGTTCACTCGGCTCGAAACTCACCGGAGAAGGAGATCAAGGCGAGGGCGATGTGGCTGGACTTGAGGAAGAAGGAGATGGTGTCGCGCGTTCCGGCCGAATGAAGTCGAGATAGACGACGGGGCTTGAGGCAAAACGAAGAGGGGAGCAAGGGGGTCATGGTGCTCACTTTATAGGGCGAAGGCGGGGAGTGAAATGACAGGGAACGCTCACGGAATTTGGGCGACGGTCACGGTTCGGAGTTGAATGCGCAAGGCGACGGAAAATGGCAAGGCCTTGATGGCAAGTGGCAATGTCGGCAAGAATGCGCAGCGAAGATGGGGCATTGAAGGTGGCAGTTTCTAACCGAGAGGCGCGATGTGGGCGGTGGGAGCGCGCATGGCGGGCAACACCTGAAGCGGTAACGCGGCTTTGGCGCATGGCGCGCGGCGTGAGGCGAACCGCAGATGCGGTCTTGGTACATGGGAGGGCGACCTAGGAGCAAAGGCGGCAGCGGTGCGGCATGGCTGGTGTGGTCTAGAGCCGAGGGGCGGGGCTGGCGCTGGCGCGGCTTTGGACAGAGCAAGTAGAGACAGAGAAAGAAGAAAGGAAAGAAAGAAAGGAAAAAGGAAAAGGAGAAAAGGAGAGAAAGAAAAAAAAGGGAAAAAGAAGTGGGCCGGAGAAAAAGAATTGGGCTCGGCCCGAAGATATTTCACGAAAAAAAATCAAATTATGAAATTTGGATTTGGATTTGGAAACAAGATTTGAATTGAGAATTGGAATTTGGATTTGAATTACAGACTAGGATTAAATAATTGCAGAAACTCCAAAAGAAATCCAACACTTTGAAAATAATTAAATTAAATTAATTTTTACAACAAGGAAAGAAATTTTGGGAAAACACAAAAAAAATTAAATTAAATTGAACTCCAAGAAACAACAAAAGAACTTGCAAAATCCAGAAAATAACTTGGAACCAGAGGAACTCAAACAAATAAAACAGTTTTGAATTTAATTGAAGTTTGGTTTATTCATATTAAATTGTTTTATTTTTTTTGAAATTTCAAATTAAGCTTTAATTATTTCAAGAAAAATTCAATTAGTTCTTTTTATTTTGAAAATTTCAAAAAGACGCGAAAGTTGGGATGTTACAGTAAAACACCTTGCACCGATGAGGTTTGACAAATTCGTTTTTTCTCCTTCAAATAGAGCTTCGGGTGGTTTGTTGACAGTGTGGTCTAGCTCCTATTTCATTGGAACAATTATTCATCAATTACCGTATGCCTTGACAGTGGAGTTTACTTCTATCCAAAACTCATAAACATGGACCCTAACTAACATTTATGGTCCTTGTGATGGAGAACTGAGAGATGAATTTGTTGATTGGCTCTTCCATCATCAAATACCAGACAATGCCAACTAGATACTGGTGGGTGACTTTAACTTTATTCGCTCAACCCAGAATAGAAATCGACCAGGAGGAAATATGAATGATATCATGATCTTCAACAGTATTATTAGCCATCTGGGATTAATTGAAGTTCCCTTTCATTTACATGGCGTAATATGCAAGAAAAACCTTTATTGGAACACTGGACTGGTTCTTCACCACTACAAGCGGGACAATGAGCTTTCCTAACTCCATGATTTATGCCAGTGGCGGACTCAGGATTTATCGGATGGGTGTTCGAAGCAAATAAAATATTATTCAATGAAAAAATAAAGGTCCATAATAGCAAAAAAAAACACCATTTTCGTATTAGAGATAACACCACAAAGAATTTAGAGAAATTACGAAATAATTAAGAAAAAAAATGTTGAATAGGGAATTTGGGACCGATGAATTGACGAATGGGGATGCACATATGCTGCTATCGACGTGTACGGCCTACCTCGCCAGCCCGGCTAGGTCCCACTCGATGCCCGCTTTCTTAGCGCTTGCTACCTTACTCCTATATTCTATCCAACATGCTACCGCCGAGGTCAAGCTAGAGCCTGGAGCCGCTCTCACCTTCTCGCTTGCCACCAAATCGCCTTGCCCAATGTCTGGTTGCCTCATGGACTTGTGTGCTAGCACCGCCTAACAACCTGAGAGAGAGGGGGGGAGGACTTGCTTTGAGGGGGGAGGGAGTATCCGAATGGGCTAAAAACTATTGGGTTGGTAGGCTGAGTCGCACTAATTAAGGCGAATTGGAGAGGGGAGGTGTGGGAGTGAGCTGAAATCTTTTGGAGGTATAAATGTGAAATATTTGGTCCAATTATCAATATATATGGATAATATATCTATTAAACACATGGTATTTTGCAACAAAAAATAGGTGTTCACTTGAACACCCATAACCCTTGTTGGGTCCGCCCATGATTTATGCCCTTGCAAAGAATACCTCTGATCATCATGTTCCTTGCATAGTTAGCATTGAGACCTCAATACCCAAATCACCCATATTTTGCTTTGAGAACTTTTGGGTGGATCATCCGGGGTTAATCTGCCAATCAAAAGTGATAACCCAGCCACCAAGTTAACAGCTAAATTCAAAAATCTTCGAAGACGGTTAAAGATTTGGAGCAAAAACATCTCTCAGCTCACAAAGACAATTAAAAACTGCAATATGGTTATCTTATTCATGGACAATTTGAAGAGCGAAGACCACTATTTACAATTGAATTCAATTTCAGAAATATTATTAAGAGACCACTCCTAAAGTTGTTACACTACAAGCAAATCTATTGGAAGAAAAGATGTACCATTCAGTGGGTGAAGTTTGGAGATGAAAATACAAAGTTTTTTTCATTCTGTGGCAACTGAAAGATACAGGCGAAACTCCATACCACACCCAACTCTATCAGATGGACGCTTGATAACAGATCATGAGAAGGCGGCGGCTCTCTAGCACTCTTTTAAAGGAAGGACGGGAATATCTTCTAAACCGCAAATGCATTTTCAACTTCATGATTTGATGTCTAGAGTTGACAATATGGAGTGTCTAGTGGATAGTTTCACTTAAGAGGAGATAAATGAAGTCATCAAAAGACTGCCTTTGGATAAAGCTCTGGGTCCAGACGGATTTAATGGAATGTTCAAGAAAATATGTTGGCATATTATTAAACATGATTTTGATGAGCTATGTCAAGATTTCTATGAAGGGGATCTGGACATTACTAGCATCAATTGGTCTTATATCACTTTGGTTCCTAAAAAGCCAACTCCAGAGACAGTAAGTGATTACAGAACTATATCTCTGGTAAATTCAGACCTCAAGCTTTTAACGAAGTTGCTAGCAAATCGGCTGCAAAGCGTGATACTACAAATGGTTCATTTTTAAACAGCAGAAGCAAAACTATTCAGGATTGCTTGGCTTGGGTGTCTTGAAACTGGACTTTGAAAAGTGTTATCATATATGTGATGCAGCAAAAGGGCCTACCTGATCGCTGGATAAACTGGATAAAAAATATTGTCTTCGGATCATCTTCCATCCTGCTAAATGAAGTTCCTAGGAAAATGTTCAACTACAAAAGAGGGGTCGGACAAGGAGACCCGCTTTCTCCATTGCTATTTGTTTTGGGTGCAGACCTACTCCAAACTATTATCAATGGGGCAGCAAGACGAGGAGTTCTTAAACTACCGATACCGGTTGAAGGAGACGTAAACTACCTAATTGTGCAGTATGCAGATGATACTATGATCATAATGCCAGCATGTACTAGACAACTCCTTTGTCTCAAAGACTTCTACTTACTTTTGCGCTGTCCACCGGTTTGAAGGTTAACTATCATAAATCCTTAATGATTCCTATTAATGTAAGTGAAGACAAAATAGCACATCTCGATGGTCTATTTGGATGCACAATTGGGAAAATGCCTTTTACATACCTTGGTCTACCTCTAGGAACTACAAAACCAACAATTCGAGACTTTTCGCCATTGGTGGATAGAATTGAGAGAAGATTGACAAGCAGTGCAGCTTTCTTATGGGGGAAGACTAACCATGGTAAACTCGGTTGACTCTTTTGCCAACCTATTTCATGTGTGCACTCAAGTTGCCTAAAACAGTAATCAATCACATAGATAGGGCAAGAAAGCACTGTCTCTAGCGTGGTTCCAAGGATCTTCAAGCAGTGCAGCTTTCTTATGGTAAACTCGGTTATGACTCTTTTGCCAACCTATTTCATGTGTGCACTCAAGTTGCCTAAAACAGTAATCAATCACATAGATAGGGCAAGAAAGCACTGTCTCTAGCGTGGTTCCAAGGATCTTCAAGCAACGATGCAAATCTCTGGTCTACAGACCAAAAGATAAAGGAGGACTATGATGGGTGATAAATCTTGAAATTCAAAACAAAGCACTGCTTCTGAAACACCTGCATAAATTCTATAACAAACATGATCTGCCTTGGGTCAAATCGATTCGGAATAAATACGATGACACTCGAGTACCATACATGGGTACAAGTTTTGGCTCCATTTAGTGGAAAGATGTTATGAGATTCGTCACAGAATACAGAGGAGTGGCTACTGCACACATGGGTACAGGGGATACCATTTTGTTTTGGAAGGACTCGTGGAATGGAAATCTCTTTTGTTATAAGTATCCAAGACTCTTTTCATATTCTCCTCTATTAATATAACGGCAACCCTCGTTCCGGTTTCATTAAAAAAAAAGACTCTTTTCATATGCCACAAATCAAGATGTTTCAGTACAAACTTTCCTGCAAGAAAATTATCCTTCTACTCAGTTCCATTTACCTCTCTCAATTGAAGCCTTTGATGAATATACAAGCTTACAACAAGAGCTTGTTGACCTACAGCAACAGGAAGTAATCAATGATCAATGGTCTTGTATTTGGGCTTCTCCATGTTATGCTTCAAACAAGTTTTACAAATTTCAATTTCAAGCAATTCTGACGCGTGTCCCCTTCAAATGGATTTGGAAGAGTAAATGTGTCATGAAGCTAAAAGTGTTTGCTTGGTTGTTGTTAAAAGACCAGCTAAACATTAGAAACATGTTACTCAGAAGGCACTACAACACAGGAAATGTTGTTCAGTATGTTCTTTGTGACACTGGAGAAGAAGAAATCCTGCTGCATCTATTCTTTACCTCACTCAGCAAATTATGTTGGCAACATTTGGGAATACAATGGCAGCCAAACTCCGATATGAAGGACATGATTATACAGGCTAAACAACATTTAGGAGTATCTTTCTTCATGGAAGTCTTCATAATTGCATCTCGGCAAATATGGAAGCGGCGCAATGGAAAATTTTTTGAAAATAAAACTCCTTCCTTTGGGGATTGGAAAAAGAACTTTTGTTGAGGAGGTGTGAGAACCCGAGAAATTAAACTAATCTGAACGTTGCTAGTCGATAATTAACAGTAAATTAAAATTCTACTAAACAAGAACAAAGCCTAAGCTCGGATTAATAACGAACACATCGCCAAACAATTTCATGCAAGATTTTATTATCAAGAGTCATCATCAGAATTTACGATATAAATTGTTGCAACAAAAATAATTTATCGATTCAATATCAAAGTCAATTACAAGAATTCGTTACAAGCTCAAATAAAACCATAATACAATCTCCGAATTGATTACAGAAATTATTTACTTCAGAATAGATTATAAATTACAACCGTGAATACTTTACAAACGAAAAATAAGATCTTGCGTGCATATCACCGAAGCCATCCTTGCGTCATTTGCCCGTATCGCTAGCCAGTCGAATCCCTTTCCACGGCTAATCCGAAACCCTACACACATTTCCATCGACCACCAAACAACCAATAGAACAGCAGCAAAACTAAAAGCTAAATAGAAATTAGAAGTAAATAGGAATTGCCGTTAGATTTCAAGAGGATCACCGAGGTTCCCAAACCAACCTAAGTTAGTCGGTGTCGTAGCAGGGCACCAAGGGGTGCCCCGCACCCTAGGATCGTCAGGAATACCTCTGTACCGTTGGGGATACTGTACATGAGTAGATCAAGTTCATATGGTGTATTTAGACAAATGTACTTAAATTGTAATGTCCCGTTTACGAGAATGTAAACGAAAATGGTGAATAGTGTTTACATTTGGTTCTTGGATTTCCAAACCGTATGTCAAATTAGTGTATAATTTCAAATCTTCTAGCTTCTAGCTAAGCTCGGGTTTGTGTTTCAAACCTTTTTGCAAATTCTCAAATTCAAAATTCGAATTTGAATTCTCCTTTTTGAATTTTGGGCCCTTCCCTTTTGCCCTCCTCTCTTGTCTTGGGCTCCACCCACATCTCCCCTTGGGGCCCCGGCCCATTTCTCCTCCTCCCGACCCAGCTCCCCTTGGTCCACTTCCCCTCCACCCGGCCCATCCGACCCAGCAGCTCCACCCGGCCCTTTCCTCCTTTCAGCCACATTGGCCCGGCTTCCTCCCCTTGCCCCTTCTTCCTCCTGTGCTGGCCGTGAGCGTCACACCCACAAGCTCCCCTGGCCGGGTCAGCACCAGCCACGAGCTCCTCCTGCCACCACCTACAGCCCTCGTGCGCCCCTATCATCGTTGCAACTCCGGACCACGCGAGCGCCACGTCACCCGAGTCGCCAAACTCGTCGCCACGCACCTGCTCCACCTACTGCCCATCCCGCACGCGCCAGCTTCACCTGCCCGCGTCGCTTGCCATGATGCCAGCCCCGTGCGCGCCCTCGTCCGCACTGTGTCACCCGCGTTGCCCTGTCGCCGCGCCCGCGTCATCGCCTGCTGCAACACCACCTGCTTGCCCGCGCAAGTCTTCACCTGCTCGCCTAGCCGTGCCCATCCTGTGCGCATGCGAGGGAGCCCACGCTGCCTATGCCGCTCCCTGCCACCCCACGCTCCTGCCTGCTCCGCACCTACCTCCACCTCGCCTTGTCGCTTCGCCCAACTGCCGGGCCGCGCCCCATGACCGACCGCCACCGAGCAACGGCACCATCCTCCTCACATGGCTATAAGAAGCCCCGATGCCTCCCCTTGCCTCCCCCTCCCCACCTCATCCCCTTCTTCCTTGAAGCAAAGCCGAAGCCGCCGCTCCCGATTCGCCGTCTTGCCTCATTGTCCATGCCGCCGTGTGCGGTGAGCCTTGCCCCCGGGAGACGCCGTCACCGCGCGCCCCAAGGCCCGAGGAAGTGTAAGATCGAGGATGCCGACTAGAGGGGGGGTGAATAGGAGGTTTTAAAACTTCTTTGGCTAAAACCGAGTTTTATGCGAAATTGTAAATCAATTCGGTTTTGCACAATTAAAGCCTAAATCAACTAGTCTTTACTAAGTGCACCAACAATACAAGTCTATTGAAGAATATAGCAATTAAACATATGACTTGTAAGCTATTCAATTCTAGCAAGGTGAATAGCACAAAGCAATGAATAACTATTGCAATCACACACAATGGATAAGCAATTTAATACAAGGTATATAAATTGCACAATGTAAAGCAAGCATTCATACACAATGAATGTTAATGCAAAAGTAAGACACAAGAGATCAAACCACAATTGACATGACGATGTTTTACCGTGGTGTTCGGAGACTTGCCGGTCTCCCCTAATCCACGTTGAGGTAAGCCCAAACTAATTGGACCGGCTCCACGAATTAAGCCAAACACCTCAATTCCACTAGTGGTAGCTCTTTCCCGCTCCGGGTAGGTGAGCTCCAACCTTCACAACACACCGGGCCTTCTCACAAGCTTCTTGAGAAGATCACCGGTCCACGACGCCTCCACGCCGTCTAGGTGTCAGCAAACACTAAGAGTAACAAGCCAAGCCCCTTGCTTGACTCTCACCACGTGCAACGAATGCACAAGCTCAAGTGGATACGAAATCCACCTCTAGATGCAACACATGCAACTAGAGACCTCTCTCCTTGCTCACAAGGTGCAACACATGCACAATTGAGAGGAGAGGCTCACACTAGCTCAAGAGAGTGAAATGAGATGCCAAAGGTTGTCTCTCAACCGACCAAGGGGGTATTTATTGCCCCTACACCAAAAACTAGCCGTTGGGAGACGAAACAGCCAAAAACTAGCCGTTACAGCCTCGGGCGGTCGTACCGCACTCACAAGGGGCGGTACAACCGTTCTGGGCGGTCGTACCGCTCTTTACACAGCGGTCGTACCGTAACTCAAAATCAGCACAGACGACACTCGGTAAAAAGGTCATAACTTTTGACTCCGATGTCGGAATTGAGTGATATTGGACTCTATAGAAAGCTTATTAAGAGGGCTACACAACCCTCCTATTTGATTTGATCTCAAACACATTTTATCAAATCAAAAAGCACAACTCCAAGAGCCACTACCATGGTCTAAGTCCAAAGAATTAGCAACAAGCAATCTTAGACCATGCCAAGGGAAAATACATGAGTCCCAACAATTTGCAAAACACATTTGCAAACTTAGATCATGCCACAAGGTGTACGTACATGGACTTCAACCATTTGCAAAACACATTTGTAAAGTATAGCCACATGCTACAAGGATTAAATGCATGAGCATCGACTATTTGCAAAACACATTTGCAAATAATAGCATCATGCCATGGTGAGCTAGAGCAAGTGAGATTGAGCTATCAACACATGATGAGACTCAAGCTACTAGACAAGACCCCTCTTAATAGTACGGCAACCTATACTAGCAATCCGGTCTTCCAACCAAACACCAAGACCGATAAAAGACTAGGAACACATCCTTAGCCCTAGCTAGTCATACATTTGCCTTGAGCATCTTATTGAAGGTTGATGATGCACATCTTCACTTCAAGTCCGGGTCATCGTCTTGACATGCATCAACCCATGATGCATCCTTCACTTGACCTCAATCAACACATGATGAGTCTTCTCTTGACTTGATGATCAACTCATGATCATCTCTTCTTCGAGATCTTGATATGCATCAACACATGATACATCCTCTTCTTGAACCTTGACTTGACGATCAACTCATGATGCCATCCGAAGTCTCCATTACCCTGGAACATAACTTATTCATCCAACTCATGGAAAATGTTAGTCCCATAATGATTAACATCAATTACCAAGATATACCTGCAATAATGCTTCTAAACAAGCCGTTGAAAATCCTGGACCGGTACTACCGCCAACCAAGTTGCGGTACTACCACTTGGTCCGGTCGTACCGCACGAAGGAGCGGTACTACCGATTGCAGGGTTTCCAATTTGCTGAAGATTACAAGCGTTCTAGAATTTTTGTACCGCCATATAAAAAAACGGAATGACCGCAGGCCGGTACGACCGTTCCCTAAGAGCGGAACGTCCGATTTCCAGATTGAGATTCTGAGCAGATTTACACTTGTTCTGTTTTTATTGAACCGCCTCACAAATTTCGGAACGACCGTAGGTCACGAGCGGTACGACCGATTTCCATGAGAGGAACTGAGGCAATTTGCAACGCTTCTGGTTTTATTGAACCGCCAACTAAAATGCGGAATGACCGCGATGCGGTACGACCGTTCAAGGACCCGGTCGTTCCGCTTGAACACTTAATTGGCTATTCCCTTCAAAATACGGTACTACCACCACATAACATTCGGTCATACCGCACCAAGCGGTACGACCGCAAGTATAACTGCGGTACTACCGATTTTGGACAGAAGCACTTAGAACTTTTCAATTTGATTTCAAGTTTAAATTCAAATGCATGCATGATCCTAAATTGATCTAAAGGGCAAGAACATGCTATCAAGCTACTAGCCATGATCCCTCTATTGTCATGCATTTTCATTACCATGACGCCATCCATAAACTGGGACTAAGCCTTTAAACATCTTAGCACACACATTAGTCCCACAACACAATTGCAAATAAATGAATGTAGATAGGTATGAGTATATAAGCACTACACAAGTTGTATATACTCATATGAATATATATAACTACACAAGTTATATATAATCAAAGGATATATGAGCACACATGTCTCATATACACACATGAATATATTAACTTCACAAGTTATATATATTCAAGGATATGTGAGTACACATGAACTACACAAGTTATGTTATACTCACATATAAGTATATTTAGACTACACAAGTCTTATATACTGCATGAATGTATTAACTATGCAAGTTAAATATATTCAAAGGATATGTTTCAAAGTAAAGATCCCAAATATGTGTGGAAACAGAATATGGATCAATACTAATGAAACCTCAAAATATAGAATGAACTCCCCCTATATGTGTGCATACATGAATATGTAATGGAAACATATGCACATATTTAGGTTAATCTTTTGGTGGAGTTCAACCTATATTTTGGATCCAAGGAATGCAACAAAATATAGGAACTATAAAATCGAATGCATACCTCTTTTGTTCTTTATATCCAAACAAGACTAATCATGAGATAAGGCAAATAGAAGAGTTAGTCTCATAAATAGATTTGTCATTATAAATGCATACCTGTTTGGATTTTCCTTTTGTTTATCCAATGAATTGGATTTATCATTAATCACATGCATGCCTTCAGGGTTTTCACCTTTATATCCAAATAAGACTACACAATATGTATATCAATGAAAGTGTTAGTCCCACAATTAGATTTGTCATTAATCACCAAAACTCCATTAACACATAATGGCGGGTCTAGATCCTTCAGGAAGCCATCCCCCCATTTCGCCGCCCTTCTTCCTCCCCAGCGAGCTCCCCGCACACGCTCCCCTGCCACTGCCCCGGCCCGCATCGCCGGACCCCTCCAAAGCACCTCCGGCCTCCCCGCCCGGCTCCATGCCTCCCTTGAGCCGCTGAGCCCCCCCCTTCCCCCCACTGTTTCCCTATGACCGAAGAAATCAAATGGGGATGGGTTTTTGTGTGGCCACCCTCATGTCATTGACCCTTGGCCCTCTCACTCTCCCTCTTGTCTCCCTTCCAAGTGGGCCCGACCATAGTAGCCCTCCGGTGCACCCACGGGCACTGTGCATATGGACTTGGTCCATGTACTGTGGGGTGCACCATTTCTCTCTCCTCTCTTTATTCTTTTGATTTAATTCGAATTCGAACTTCAGAAGCTCCGTTTTCCCTCGTTGTAACTCCAAAAATTATGAAATTTGTTTCTAAATTTTTTTAAATTCAAGATCTTACTAATGGCACTGGTCTTGTTTCATTTGCAGTTCATTTGTTATTCCTTTAGTATTTATTTGCTCTCTTTGCTTGTTTGTGCATTTTTTCGGTATATTCGTCTGAATAGGATTCGAAGATGCGGGAGATCTCCAACTTGATCAAGCACAAGATTATCAAGACTCTCTTACTCTTAACCAAGGCGAGTCAATACTTTGATCATATTGAGTCTACATTTTATGTAAATTATATTCATTTAAATTACCAAAATTGCATGCTTTAATTCTTTAATCAAATGTATGTTAAAGCTTAAGGTAGTTAAATGCCCATGTGATGATTAATTAATTATTATGCCATCCCTTGACAATTGAATCCATTATTCCAAGTCACCCTAATAACTATATGGTAAATACTAGTTATAGGTTGTACTTAAGCGACATGCTAGTCTTGCTTAAGTACCGGGACATTAAATGTCCTAATCATCATCTTTTAAACATGAAAGTGGTTTTGGGTAGTCATTGTGGGTAAATGACTGAGATTGTTGAGTTGATGTATTTTTCTCCTCAAAAACCCTAGTAATTTGTTGTTACCGTCTGGGCGAATGGTAGGATGGATGGTATGTTGATGGGTGCTAATGCAGCCCAAACAATGTATGGTATGTGGAATGAACCGCCTAGATGACCCTAAGGACTTAATCTTGTCATGACCTCCCATGTAAAACAAGTACAACAACAAGTCTGCAAAGTGCAACTTGGCTTAGTAAATTTATTGAACTCTGAATGTCATCTCGCTAGATAGATAATGGGAACATGCAAGCGCGTGATACATCCGGCTTGAATGGGACACCGATACCAGGTGAAGTTGCCAGTCGCTGTGGTGTAGTCCAACTACTCCAGATCGCCGAGGTAAACGTCCCGCACAACGTATGGGCGTAACCCCATATGGATGAGATGACGGAAGGGGCGAGATATTTCGAAAGGTTACTGTGACGATCGCTCAACTACATGACTACGGAATCATGTGGAGTAATGAGTATGATTATTTCTTGTGGGTACAGTGTACAACCTCTGCAAAGTCTAAATTGTTTAAGCAGCCGCGCCTACGGTCAAAGGCAGACATGAGAACTTAACTAGAGCTAGTTCTATTTCAAAAACCTTTGTGGGTGGTATGAAAAATGTGGTGGGCTTACTTAGCCCTAAGATTGGATTTTTCCTGGGTCGTCGGACTCAGTGGTGTTAATAAGTGGGGATAGCCCCAATCAAAAGAAGCATAAGGTAGAGTTTCCGACGGAGGGAACCTCTGCTGTTATTAAATATTGCACAATTATTCTCTTTTATAAAATGTAATTTAGCTAAAATGCTAACTGGTAGGTATTTGTAATTATGATAATTGAAAACATTGCTTTAGCAAATAAAAGAACCCGAGCCATCTTTGTTAAGCCTTGCATGTATTATTATTGCATCTTGTGTGTTGGCTCGCGAGCACGGAAGTTGTGCTCATTCTTGCTCTTTCCCCCAAAACCCTCAGAAGCAGGAAATCCTAGAGATTACGCACACTTTGAGGATCCCAAAGTCGACGGACAAGGAAATGATGAGAAGTAGTTTAGTTCTTTTAGTCTAGATCTCGCCTTAGTCCAACTGACTCCGTCGGTGCTTGCGTGCATCCAATATTATCCAAGTCTTTGGTTAATATCGGACGCACACGGGTTTCCCCAGTCGCTTACATGTGAAGAGATGTGTTCTCACCCCTTTTGTTTTCGTTGTCGCTACCGCTATTTTTGTAATGTAATCAGTTTGGCCTGTTCGGCCCTCATTGTAAAACTTGACCTGATGCGGTCTATGTAAACTCTGATGTGTTAAATAAATGAATGGTATGGTTTTACACCATGCATGAAATGATTCAGCAATATGCCTATGAGTGCTATCTACTGATCCAAGGAATAGCACAGTGTTTTCACAGAGGATTCGGGATTAGAAAATCCGAGTCCGACATAAATGCTCTTTCTCTCTATACATTGTGAGGGCAAGAAGGTAAATGTCCCTTCTTGCCCCCTATAAATAAAGCCCCAAGGGCATGTAAGAGGGGGCTTCCCCTCATTATCTAGCACAAGCCCCAAGACCTCGCATACTGCGCTCAAATGAGCAAAGCCTTAGTCGTTCCGACAGTCGTGCCTCGACGACTAGGGAGTCTCTCGCCTTGGGGCCTCACCTCGGCGGAGAGACCTTACATATTGTGCTCAATTGTGCAACCCTAGTCATTCCGATGACCCTGCCTTGGCGACTACAGAATCTCCCATCTCAGGGCCTCGCCTCGGTGGAGAAATCTCGCATATTGCGCTGAAACGCGCTGTTGGATCGAAATGACGATTAGAGGAGGGGGAATAGGAGCACGATCTATTTTTCACCTTGATCAAATTCAATAAGATTTTCACTCTAATAGCTATGAAAGCTATGAAGATCAATATACAAGCATAGCAGAAGACTTGTATTGAATCCAATCAACACCCCGAAGAGAAAAGACCAAAATCACAAAAAAAACTAGAAACCAATATAGTTTGGTGGTCAGACCTCTCAAATTGGCGGGTCGACTTTTTAGCCTAGCGGTCAGACCTCTCAAATGGGTGGTCTGACCAGCAGCACAATGAACAGTGAAATCAGCCCGAACTCAAAATCACAAATTGGTCTAACTTTTGATTCATAACTCCAAACTTCATGAAACTTGGAACATACCTTCTTTAGGATGTCACAAACCTATTCCAATTAACGATTGTGAAGATCAGTGCCAAAGTTCCAACCTTTTTCCATTTGAGTGAATGTTGCTTCAAAACCGAGCAAAATACGAAATCAATCCAAGATGGCTAAGGATGGTCTCCCATATATCACAGCATCGTCAATCACAGGAAGAATCAAGCCAAAAACCCTCAAGAGCAAAAAAAACTCTAAAATCACCCTTTCTTTCACCAAAACCGGGCAAAATCAAAACTTAGATCCAAAAGCTTGCTCGTGGGTGGATGATGATCAAGATGACCGGATGATGATCAAGATGACCTTAGATCATACCCCACATATCCCAGTAAGCAAGATCACAGTAAGATCCCAAATAAAAACCTAAGAAACACTAAAAATCCCAAAGACATCAAAGAGAGAGCAAGAATAAGATAGAACTCAACTTGGGGCAAATCTTGCATGGATTGATTAGATAGATTGTATGTTTACAGCCACTCCACCATAGAGGACAAAGCTCAACACTTGAGCACTCAAATCAATTCATCTCTCAAGAACCCTAGCCTCTCCACTTTCTTCTCCTAGCCCTAAATCCCAAATTAGGGTTTCTAGAATCAAAGGGTTGGGAAGTGCAACAAGCACCCTCCCTATTTATAGTGGAGGCTAGCCCTAGAGGGGCATCCCAAACGGGCACCCGTTAAGCTCACACATAAACAGGTTTCACTTATGCACGCATTTTAAAGCGCCGTCTTCATCTTCTCTTGACCTAGATCGCCTCTCCTTGCACCATCTTGCGCCGCGGTTTCTCCAAGGCCAAGAAGATGGTTTCGCACACCACCACTCACCACTTTTCCGGTACAGGTCAATTTCCAAAAATTCCCCTCTACCGATCTTTAGCGATTTCTTCGCCTTGAAGCATCTCCCATGCTCTGTCATTATCCATGTGGCCCCAATGACTTCCCGCCAAGCCTCTCACGTGTTCGGATCCCATCGAACTGTGAGAGCTGTCGGGTGATTTAATTTGTAATACTCAACCTTTTAATTGGTTCTAGCATTACAAACCAAATTTCCCCGCTCTCGGCGTATATATACTTCCCAGAATGCAGTACACATACCCCGTACAAAAATTGAAGTATCAACATCCATACACAATATAATACATTATTGAAGTCAGCATAATTTACAACATATACATCATACAAAAGAGAGTTTTGCAGCAGAACATTGCCATAAGATGGCTGAAACAACACCGATCAGTTTGCCCTTACCCACAAGGCAACTGACAGGAAATGTCCAAGCTAGTCGTCCAAAGGGTAGTCGGCCTCACCCTCGTCAACCCCTTGGGGGTCAACCTCCTCTGCAACAAATAAACAATGCAGCTGAGTACAAAAATTGTACTCGCAAGACTTACGTTAACAAACCTATACATAGCTACATGCAAGCTTAAATCAATGGAGAAGGTCATATGGCTCATTTCAGCATAAAGCAGCATTTCAGTTGCAATAGTTAATAGATTGAAAGCAAGTTTAGCAAAACAATTTTTAGTGACTCAAATAACAAAGTGACAACAATAATAGCATAATTAACAACCTAGAGATGACTTACCACAGTCATCACAACAATAGTACGAATTACCCATTCGTACCACCCAAATTCAAGTTTTATCGAAATGTTAAAATCTAACTCTCGGAAGACCTCCCCAAGCGTGTCCATAACCAAGGACTTGGCTTTTCAAAAAGATTAAACCCAGCAGGTGTGTACAACTTTACCCACATGTCAGACTGCTCCTTTTCCAGGCCATGAAGCACACTTCCGTAGGTATGCTGGCAGAGCTAAGTCCTACGAGACATTTTTCAATATTGTGCATTAGCTACGAGCCGCCCGCATGGGTGAAACCCTCCGCGAACCACCCTTGTGTGTGCAGATGGGGCTCCCACGGAGGACCCACGCGTTGTGTCGGGACATTGGCCCAGCAGTAGCAACTACCAATGTCCCTCAGAGTGGAGAACCTAGACAGGAACCCACTCCGTCACACCCAACACATATAAATACATTTTCTCTTTTTAACACAACACAACACACACACACACCTCCTGTGACTTGGAGCTAACACACGCCAAAGTACTAAAGTCAAGAAGGGTCCCATATGTCCCTCGTGTGGACACACGCAATAATGCTTGGTTTAGTGGGACGAGATGTTATGTCCATGTTGACTCGGGCACTAAGCACACACCCAAAAGCACACCAGCCAACCAATGTGCCCAAGTCTAAAATATTTTATTTTTATTTTTAGTTTTTCTAAATAATATATAAACATGAGTACCCTGACTCAATATATAAGTCATGTTGTAATGACCATTGCCGAAGCGATGATCCCCAGACTACCGTTCTAAGCATGGCTAAGCGACAACAACTCGAATACTACAGTATAAAGTGACTAGAGCTCATCCATCAAGCCCTAAATCACAGCAAGTATAACCTAGACTCAGTAGTAAAAGATGGATAAATTGCGTACAGTTCAAATTAACTAAACAGGTGAACTATCGCAACTAATAAAATACTTAACAACATAGCATGCATACATACAGTTGAATCATTTGAAATATTAACATGCAAAAATAATGGGATCAACGTGCATCAATGGAAACTGCTTGCCTGGCTAAAGAAAGTCAACTTGCTGCTGAGGATCACTCTCGTATTCAATAGTATTGTCGGTACCTATCGATCGAACAAAAGAGCGAATAAGAACGAATAACACTAAAACAATCAAACACAATTATTTTTGCATAAATAGAAAGATTATGATTTTAGAAAATTCAAGAAACAGAAATCACTTTATTTGAAGTTAAGAAGAATTTCTAGAAATTTTCCAAGTTAAAAGGATTTTTAAAGTAACAAATAATCATAATTGGAGAATAAATATAATACCAACATTTTCTGTGGTAGAGACAGGTTCAAAACCTATTTCATATTAAAGTACCAAAAGAATGAAAACCAACAAAATTGGATTCACTCAATTTGGAGTTAAAATGAAATATATATGAATTTTGGAAGTTTATTGAATTATTAGTGCAAGAATAATTAAATTCGGAAATTCGAAAAGGAAAATAATCCTTTTGACACTAGGGCAGAGCTGACCCACGGTCACTGACCGGTGGGGCCAGAGAGAGGCATTGACTGGGTCAGCTTGACCCAACCGCGATAGACGGCGACGTCGAAGGCGTACTTCTAGAATACGTTCACCATTTTCAGAAAGCGTATTTCAAGAAATGCGCAAAATCCTAAATAGCCGAGACGGCCCACAAGACAGCGACTCAGGGATTCAAAAATGGTTCAATTAAAACTCTAACGACGCTTAACCTCAGCAGGGGTCCACATGTCATACAGAGATTAGAGAAATGATTAACCCTGATGACTTCAACCTTTACCCTAACACGCCGGCGGCTTAACGGCGGCGAGCCGGAGGATCAAGCGATTGAGTGGTTCTCCGAGCTTGAGGAAGACACGCACGGGTGCGCAAGGACTCCACGAATCTGAAGATGGTGACATGGGTGCTCGAGGAGGACGGTGGCGAGCTGGTGGCGACCGGAGGCGGAGACTACGATGGCACCTTCGCGGAGAGGACGCTATAGACATCTAGAAACTTCGGGAAGGCGCGCCTCGGGTGTGCCTTAACTCTAGGTACAAAACCCCCAAAGTCCCGTCACTAATGGAGGTCGGAGGAGGCGAAATTTACGGCAGTGGCGGAGGACCGAGTTTGGAGAAGAAAGGCGATTGTGAGCGAGAGAGGACGAAAGAGGATAAATTGACGGGCGCTGAAGGTTATAAGATGGCCGGCGATGCTTCCCGTGCGGACACGCGTGCTCTACATGGTGCAAAAGGGCATCGTGGCCGCCATGCACAGCGCAAGCGCACGAGCTGGAGCGGCGATGGAGACTAAGGTGGTGCTGACCAGTGGTGCCCGCCCATTAGCGTACCCAAAAGAAACAAGGTGCGGTGAGTCAATTTCAATTGGACGGTCCATATGACTTTGATTAAAAATGGATGGTCCCGATTGAGATGGACGTTCAGATGGTCCAAATGACCCAATAGATCTAGTCCGTTCAATTTAAATCGGATGGCTCATATGAAGAGGTGCGTTTGGACGGTCCGAACGGCCCAATCAATCCAGTCCGTTTGGGCTCAATCGGACGATTCAAACGCTTACGCGCTTCAACGACCTGGACCATTGAGATCAAATCAAATGATCCACAACGAGAGGGGCGTTCGGGCAGTCCGAACGGCCTAATGGACCTAGTCCGTTGAGATTCAATCGGACAGTCCACAGCGAGAGGGGCGTTCGGATGTTCTGAATGGCCCAATGGATCCAGTCCATTGATCTAAAATCGGACGGTCCACACGATTTCGTGTTTGGAGAACTAGGCACGCTAGGGTTAGAGTTTAATTTAATTTTGACCGAAGACAAACCAGTTTGACCGGGCTGTTTAAAATAGAAATAAAATTCTAAAAATTACGAAAGCTTTTGTGGGTGCTCTCAAGTTCAACTAGGGCTTAGGAAAAATCAAAACAACCGCTTTTGGTTTTCCATTTGGCTAAAATAAAATGCTTTTCAAATCAGCCTTTCTGATTTGGTTTGAATTTTGAAGAGGTCAAAATAACTTTGAAAAATCCTAGAAAAATTATAAAAATTAGTGTAAACTAATCTAGTATTTTATAAAATTGTTTCCAGAGATTTTGATACACAAATTTTTTTGAAATGCACTAGAACCTTAGCTTCAAGTAACAAGTTTGAATTTTTGAAACAAAATTTTGAAACCAAGCACAAATATGTGAATTCCAACAAAAGTTTTTGAAACTCACGTACTTTTATACATTTGAAACACAAACCAGAGTTCAGGATGTTACACGAACCGTCATCGCTTCAACTGGGACCAAGTCACTTGGCGCACTACTTGTCTCACTATAACTGCACCCAGCTTCCTTGACTGTTCAGGACTTTAGCTCCTCCCTGAGCCTAGTCCGGACCTCAACTCATCCCTGTGTCTAGTCCCGATCAACCTTACCGCTGCCCGTCATCTTCACCACCGGTAGCTTCCGCTCCGGTACCTTATCTTCTCGGCTTGTAAGCACTCCGCTAGCCTCAGTCATCTTCCAGCACCACCTCGATCGTTCTGGACCTCGGTTCTCCTAACCTAGTCTTGATCTAGTCCGCCTCACCATGACCTAGCTCCGGTGTCCTACAACCATCACAAACAAGCAAACCGTTACATAGCACTGCACGATACGCACAATCATCAATTCACATAATTGATGAGCACATACCTTCACAAAGGCCATTGCTCAAACTTCGCCTTCTATGGTTCTAGTCCATCTTTCGCCTTGCTTGAGTCCAACCATCTCACCCAACATCCACGACCGTTCTGGACCTCGGTTCTCCTAACCTAGTCCCGGTCCTCTTCGTCGTTGACCATAGTTGACTCCAAATCACCTGCACAACAATAGACCAAGCAACCATTTCCAGGCACCAGTTCTTCACAACTTGACCCATGTCAGCCAAAACATGCATCATGCAACATCTATGCAATGAAACCCATGAACTTCACCTAACCAACAAACATCGCCGCCAAGCTGGCCGATGAACAAGTCAAAACCGGTCAAGCGACCACTTTGGCGGTCGACCTACAGCGGTCGGCCGCCACACACTGTGGCGGTCGACCGCCTAGCTGGGACTTAGCCAAATTTCCTCCCTGGAAATCCGAAACCTACTGGAATTTTCAAACGAATAGAACTTTTGACTCGAAGCTCCAAAGATTATGAGACCAAGTGTAGGAGAATCCCCTCTCTTATCTACACCCTCTATTTTTGGCCCAGCTCCAAACTCAAAAATCTATTATGGCTGGTCAAACCGCCGCCCAATGGCCGGTCTAACCACCAGTCACTTTTCCTGAGCCTGACTTGAGGCCTGGCCGGTCTAACCGCTAATGATGGCCGGTCTGACTGCCACACATTGGCCGATCTGACCGCCTAAGACCTGACAGCATTTTGAACTTCGCCGAAAACGTGTGTTTCGACAAACCTTCAACGTCATTGCCAATTGTATCATCATCCTAAGATCGTGAGCATATCCCCATGATATCGACATTCTCCCCCTTGATGAACACATTGACAATTTCCTAAAAATGTAAGTTTTGAGGTTTAAAAATAGAAATACTCACGTTTTCGCGCAAAGGCACAACTTAGTCCAAAAGCAAGAAAAAGCAATGAAAATGACCAAGTTGGCTTCAGATTAGCAAAGGCAAGTGAGATAAGGCAAAAGAAAGCAAGAGAGCTTCAATTTCCATAAAGGAGTCAAAATTCTCACTTAAGGTCCATATGAAAGAACAATTGTTCAAATTAACCTCTGATCATTGTGAGGTTCCAAGAATTGCAATTCAAGTTCAAAAATTGCAATAAGATCATAAGAATGCAAACTAAATGCTCCCCCTCACTATGATCATCATTTTTTCAAGAAAATCTCATTTTTCCCTTTTTCTCCAAATAGCTCCCCTTTTAACATTTTTGCTACATCTTCTCCCTCTTTGACAATGGAGTCATCAAGGAATCACGTCTTCCTCTCACCCAGAGATGACAAATGCAAAAATGAAGAAAGAGCATGCATAAAATGCAATGGAGTGGCTTCATATTTTGTATTTTTCAATTTTTGAGTACAAGAAGCTTTGGAGATTACCCAAAAGAACAAGCTGGTATTTTTAATATTACTCAATACATATCAAGCCTGAAAGCGCTAGCAAGATCATGTTAAGACATATATATCAAAACTAAGCTACAAGGCTCAATATAAAGTAATGAATTTTTAACAATTTAAGCAAAACTCCAAATCTAGCAAGTTCATCAACAGGGATCCTAAAATGATAATGGCCATGTCAAAACGTCAATGTGAGATCAAAAAGCTAACAATGACCACTTAAGAGATAAACAGGTCCTGAATTGAATCATTTTGCTCAAATTATCTCAAACGCCTATTTTTCAACAGTTTTCATTTGCAATGAATATTGAAGTTGATAAAAGGCATATCTTAGTGAAGAAGATCCTGGACTAGGAACCATCTACAAACTCTTCCTAAGCTTCAACCAGAAGTTGATTAAAGGTCTATCTTAGTGAAGAATATTCTAGACTAGGAGCCTTCCACAAACTCTTCCTAAACTTCAACCATGGCGACAAATCTTGAGGTTCATGTCAATTTTGACAAGCAGTCCCCATGAGAACGTCTGGATCATCAAACTATCTCCAAGTTTATGTCTTTGACATGCAATCTCGTGAGAGTAGTTTGGCACAATTTAACCACAAGACAATCTCGAAATTTGATTTTTCATTTTGCACAAGAGCAGTTTTAGATTCTCAGAAGAACAAGAAGCTCAAGTAATGATCAATTCTAGATTCAAGAGCTAACAAAGCAATTTTTACAGGGCAAATGTCACAAAAAGAGCACTAATTGCGCAACTAACTAAAAGATCCATAAATTACAAATTTCTTTTAGTTCAAGTTGTTTTAAAGTTCTAGCTCATTTAGCAAAGACTTAGCTATACATGTGAAAGCATGACAATTCCAGCAAGTCAAAGAACTAGACATGACATTGGGCAAGAATTGAAATACTAAAGCTCAAGAGGGTAATAAGCAAAGCTTCATCAATTAAAAGACAAGCAGTAAAGCTTATATTACAATGCATCTTTTTGTGATTTTCATATGAATACGATATGATACAATGAGATGCAAGAAAAGCTCAAAAAGTCTAAAAAGTTCAAAAAGTTCAGAAAACATTAAGGAAAGATCAGATGAACAAGGTAAGTTCAGAAAAGAACCAACTCCCCCTCAAACCAACCCATAGGGATAAATTACCCCAAACTCACTCCTCAAGGTGGCAAACCTCGTTGGGTCTAAAGGCTTGGTGAGGATGTCTGCCAATTGTGCCTTGGACTACAAACACTATAGCACAGAGACTTCCACATGATCTCTAGGGAAAAAGATTCGACTAGCTAAGGAGCGAAACACTAACACTAAAAGGCTTACAGGCTGCTCAAAACCTGCTAAGGACTAGTGACTAGGCGATAAGCTCGACCTAGGCTGTGAGAAGAGTGCATCCTAGCAAACCATGGGATAAGAAGAGTGTCTAGAAAGGACATGTGCTAGAACAGAACCTTCAATCTACCCTGAACTCAACAAGCCCAAACCCCTGATAAGAACCAGATACTATGCAAAGTAGAATAGGGGTACCATACACAAATGTAAGGTATAGGGGCTCGAACCTGAGTCGCGCCGCTTGGCAGTGAGATGTAGTCGAATGAGTAGAGGCTGGACCATACTACATCTCCAAGAAGTGATAGCCAGCATCGAATGCGCATATAAGGAAGGAGAACCAACAGCTGAAGTCATGAACCACATGCTCTCCTCAACTGAAAATACTACACCAAAGAGACAGAAGAAGTCTATGCCTTGGTACTGGGTTAGTGAGACATTATCTAAGGAAACAGTACCAAGAAACACGACTAGCAAGACTAGCAGTAGATGATCCAAAGCTCATAAAAGCATATAATCAACAATTCAGGACATGAGCATGAAGATAGACATATCAATTGCAACATATGCTATCTAAGATATGATAAAGCTCAAAATATCCTTAATCCATAATAAGGCATGGGAACAAACAAGCGCATAGCATATCACACAACATACACCCAGTCAAGGGTAAATCATGCTAGTGAAGCTATTGCAAAACCCATGTATCCACAATTAACAATAAGGCACAATACCATGTAAGTATAAAATATGTTATAGAACAAATCATGGATAATGTATACTAACATGGATATCAAGTAAGCATGTGGATACATAAAGCAAAAATCAACAAGAGCAAGATAATAAATATACAAAACAGCACAAGCTCATGATGACAAAACCAAGCTTATACACCCATGGAAATAATGAATAACAATCCAGCCTATGGATACATAAGCAAGGTACTAGCAAAGGCATGATGAAAGATATTATAAGAGTAACATATGCCGATATGATACAAGTGAACACAAAGAAAAGCACAATACGCCAAGAATGAATAATCATGAAGGTAAAGGCATGAAGGTGTAAGATAGCTCACAAAACAGGTGAAGACGTCGATCATGAAAGAACATGCCTCTTGAAGGCCATCATGGGGATGGAGAACCATCAAATGTCCCGGTCACGTGATGAAGCAAAAGACCAAAACCTTTTAAGTCCATGTTCTCCAACCCGCGTCCCCGGTACCTACATATAAGAAAAGCAAGATGTTCAAGTCTTGGATCCCGAAAGGTTAGAGAGCAAATACTTGGGAACCCAAACCATGGACACACGGCCAATAGAAGCAATTGAACCATTATGTGAGTTAGCATGATGCAAATGATGGTTCATGCAAAAGGATCCAACACCATCCTTAGAGGCACGCCGCGAGTGGACAACTCGATGAGGAAGACGAGGTCCGTCTCTAGAAAAGCGGCGATGGCCTTGCTTGAAAGCACCATGATGAGAACCAACAAAAGCACCAAAGGAACTCACACATCCTCACCGTGGGTGTGTACCTCGATGAATAAAATGCGGTCTACCTCTTGGGAAACAACGGAAATCCTGCCTCGGGGCAGCTCGTGGACCAAAATCAAAACCACGGAAACCGAGTCCACGATGCTGTCCAACACCACTAGAAAAGGTGTCAAAGACGTCATCAACAGAGCGAGTCCTTATATTAGGCTCTGTAGTGTGCATGTCATGAGAAAGACTATGCCCACTAGGAGACTTAGAAGCATGAGCTCGACGCATGTGTTTTGCACGCCGAAAACAGAAATCCACAAGATGCCCATCCTTCTCACAGAATGAGCAATGGTGTAAAGGTCTACTAGGAAACACGGTCTGAGAGGATGAAGTACCATTATCGCTCAAAAGAGAAATCCCTTAGGACAAGCTGGAAGAACCAACATCATAACTCGCCCTCGTGTCGGCACTAGGCTCACACATGCCATGAGATGAGAAATGTGTGTCCCTAAAAGCTTGACGGCACATTCAACGCCGGTGTTTGACACGGCGGAAACAAAACTCAATAATATGTCTATCTTTCTTACAAAAGGTGCAATGATACTTCTCTTTTGAAGATGTAGTACCATTTGAGGAAGAAACACTCTTGTCTTTAGAAATCCCTTGGACAACACAAAAGGAGTCACAAAGAGTCGCACTTACCAAGGAAGAGCTACTTAAGGCAATGACACAAATGCCAACATCAAATGATTCATATTTAGCACGAGAAGACTCCAACTCCGAATGCAAAGAAGCAAGAGAAATCTTGAAAACATCAATCTCGGAGTGGAGGCAAATACAAGAGTCACATGACTTAGCGCTCATATCATCGCGCAATTTCTTCAAAGACTCAACCTCGCTTTTCAAGGCAATGCAAGATGTGCAAGAAATTAATGATGCTTTTGTATTAAGCATGCAATTCAAAGCATCAATTTCATTTTCTAAACTGGCACAATTCTTACAAGAGATAAACCATCCTTCAGCAATTTTTCATACTCTAAGCACATGCTACAAGAGCTAGCTTCAATTTCAGCCCTAACATTCTCTAATTGCTCAAGGTAAATGGAATTAGTCAATTTTAACTTCTCAAATTCAGCAAGCATACCTACACAAGAATCACAATCATTTCTAGCCATAGATCTAAAATTGCCTATTTCTAACTTAACATGATCAAGCTCATGATGTAAGGCAAAACAAGAATCACATGGCATAGAAGCATTTGATTTCAACAATTCATTTTCAGATTTTAGGTATGCAAGAGAGTTATTCAAGTTATCCATGTCCACAAGCAATGAATCAAAAGCATACATGGAGTTTTTCAATTTGACGAGCTCATGAAACAAATCACCCTTTTCTCTTTTTAGCAATTTTATTTCCTTCTTAAGAGCGTGCAATTTAAGATCATATGACAACAAGCCATCAATGAGTTTTTCTTTGCTTACCTTGCTTAGCTTGAGTAGGGGATCGTTCTCGGATGACTCATCATGATCATCCTCGAAAAGCTCTCCATCAATGCCAATGAGCTCCTTCTCCTCGGGCTCCATGGAGAACTCATGTTTGAAACTAAAACACATATGGGTAAAGTGGCCACGAGCGCCACACATACCACAAATTTGGTCTCTAGCAAACCATCTCCGAAAATCTTCATGCCTCACATGGTCATCGACCAAAAAGTCATAAGAAGATGAACTAGAAGACTTACAAGACCTTCTACTAGTCACCATGCTCAAAGATCGGTGAAGATCACAAAAGAGCAAAACTCACTCTGATACCACTTGTTGGACCGAAACGGCGACTAGAGGGGTGGTGAATAGGAGCACAATCTATTTTTCACCTTGATTAGATTCAATAAGATTTTCACTCCAATAGCTATGAAAGCTATGAAGATTAATACACAAGCATAGCGGAAGACTTGTATTGAATCCAATCAACACCCCGAAGAGAAAAGACCAAAATCACCAAAAACTATAAACCAATATAGTTGGAAGGTCAGATCAAATTGGCGGGTCGACTTTTTGGCCTAACGGTCAGACCTCTTAAATGGGCGGTCTGACCGACAGCACAATAAACGGTGAAATCAGCCCGAACACAAAATCACAAATTGGTCTAACTTTTGATTCACAACTCGAAACTTCATAAAACATGGAACATACCTTCTTTAGGATGTCAGGAACCTATTCCAATCAACGATCGTAAAGATCATTGCCAAAGTTCCGACATTTTTCCATTTGAGTGAAGGTTACTTCAAAACCGAGCAAAATACGAAAACGGTGATTAAGATGATTTTGTGGAAGGAATCAATCCAAGATGGCACAGGATGGTCTCCCATATATCCCAGCATCCTCAATCACAGGAAGAATCAAGCCAAAAACCCTCAAGAGCAAAAAAAAAAAACCCCTAAAATCATCCTTTCTTTCACCAAAACCGGACAAAATCAAAATTTAGATCCAAAAGCTTGCTCGTGGGTGGATGATGATCAAGATGACCTTAGATCATACCCCACACATCCCAGCAAGAAAGATCACAGCAAGATCCCAAATAAAAACCTAAGAAACACCAAAAATCCCAAAGGCATCAAAGAGAGCAAGAATAAGATAGAACTCAACTTGGGGCAAATCTTGCATGGATTGATTAGATAGATTGTATGTTTACAGCCACTCCACCATAGAGGACAAAGCTCAACACTTGAGCACTCAAATCAATCCATCTCTCACAAACCCTAGCCTCTCCACTTTCCTCTCCTAGCCCTAAATCCCAAATTAGGGTTTCTAGAATCAAAGGGTTGGGAAGCGCAACCAGCACCCTCCCTATTTATAGTGGAGGCTAGCCCTAGAGAGACATCCCAAACGGGCACCCGTTAAGCCCACACACAAACGGGTTTCATTTACGCATGCATTTTAAAGCGTCGTCTTCATCTTCTCATAACCTAGATCGCCTCTCCTTGCGCCGTCTTGCGCCGCGGTTTCTGCAAGGCCAAGAAGGTGGTTTCGTACACCACCACTCACCACCTTTCCGGTATAGGGCAATTTTCCAAAATGCCCCTCTACCGACCTTTGGCGATTCCTTTGCCTCAAAGCATCTCCCATGCTTCGTCATCATCCATGTGGCACCAATGACGTCCCGCCAAGCCTCTCACGCATCCGGATCCCATCGAACCGTCCTCGCTTGCAATTGGAACCAAGTCACTTGGCGCACTACCTGTCTCACCATAACTGCACCCGGCTTCCTTGACCGTTCAGGACCTCACCTCCTCCCTGAGCCTAGTCCGGACCTCAACTCATCCCGTGTCTAGTCCCGGTCAACCTTACTGCTACCCATCATGTTCACCACCGGTAGCTTCCGCTCCGGTTCCTTGTCTTCTCGACTTGTAAGCACTCCGCTAACCTTAGTCATCTTCCAGCACCACCTCGATCGTTCTGGACCTCGGTTCTCCTAACCTAGTCCCGATCTAGTCCGTCTCACCATGACCAAGCTCCGATGTCCTACAACCATCACAAACAAGCAAACCATTACGTAGCACCGCACAATACGCACAATCATCAATTCACATAATTGATGAGTCATGAGCACATACCTTCACAAAGACCTTTGCTCAAACTTCGTCTTCTATGGTTCTAGTCCATCTTGCGCCTTGCTTGAGTCCAACCATCTCACCCAACATCCACGACCGTTCTGGACCTCGGTTCTCCTAACCTAGTCCCGGTCCTCCTCGTCATTGACATAGTTGACTCCAACTTACCTGCCCAACAATAGACCAAGCAACCATTTCTAGGCACAAGTTCTTCACAACTTGACCCATGTTAGCCAAAACATGCATCATGCAACATGTATGCAATGAAACCTATGAACTTGACCTAACCAACAAACATCGCCGCCAAGCTGGCCGACGAACAAGTCAAAACCGGTCTGACCGCCACTTTGGATGGTCTAACCGCCCCCTGGCCGGTCTGACCGCCCAGCTGGGACTTAGCCAAATTTCCTCCCTGGAAATCCGAAACCTACTCGAATTTTCAAACGAATAGAATTTTTGACTCGAAACTCCAAAAATTATGAGACCAAGTGTAGGAGAATCCCCTCTCTTGTCTACACCCTCTATTTTTGGCCCAGCTCCAAACTCAAAAATCTATTATGGCCGGGCAAACGCCACCCAATGGCCGGTCTGACCGCCAGCCACTTTGCCTGAGCCTGACTTGAGGCCTGGCCGGTCTGACAGCCACACATTGGCCGGTCTAACCGCCTGAGACCTGACAGCATTTTGAACTTCGCCGAAAACGCGTGTTTCGACAAACCTTCAACGCCATTGCCAATTGTATCATCATACTAAGATCGTGAGCATATCTCCATGATATCCACATGCGCAAAGCCCTAGCTGTTCCGACGGCTGCGCCTCGGCGACTAGAGAGTCTCCCGCTTCCGGGCCTCGCATATTGCGCTCAATTGCACAACCCTAGTCGTTCCGACAACCCCGTCTCGACGAATAGGGAGTCTCCCGCCTCGGGGCCTTGCCCGGGTGGAGAGACCTCACATATTGTGCTCAAACGCACAAAGCTAGAGTCGTTCCGACGGCCACACTTCGATGACTAGGGAGTCTCCCGCCTCGGGGCCTCGCCTCGGTAGAGAGACCTCGCATACTGCGCTGAAACGCGCAAAGCCCTAGTCGTTCTGACGGCCGCACCTCAGCGACTAGGGAGTCTCCCGCCTCGAGAGCCTCGTCTTGGCAGAGAGACATCACACATAGTACTCAATCACGCAACCCTAGTTGTTCCGATGGACGCACCTCAGCGACTAGGAAATCTCCCACCTCGGCGCCGCTTGTTCCGATGGACGCACCTCAGCGACTAGGAAGTCTCCCACCTCGGCGCCTCGCCTCGGCGGAGAGACCTTGCATATTGCGCTCAATCGCGCAATCCTGGTCATTTCGATGGCCCCGCCTCGGTGACAAGTGAGTCTCCCACCTCGGGGCCTCGCCTCGGTGGAGAGACCTCACATATTGCGCTCAAATGCGCAAAGCCCTAATCATTTTGACGGCCTCGCCTCGGCGACTTGTGAGTCTCCCACCTCGGGGCCTCGCCTTGGCGGAGAGACCTTGCATATTGCGCTCAAGCCCTAGTCGTTCTAACGGCCCTGCCTCGGCGACTAGTGAGTCTCCTGCCTTGGGGCCTCACCTCGGTGGAGAGACCTCGTATATTGCGCTCAAAAAAGTAAAGCCACAGTCGTTCCGACAGCTGTGGCTCGACGACTAGGGAGTCTCCCGTCTCAGGGCCTCGTCTGGGCGAAGAGACCTCGCATATTGCGCTCAAACGAACAAAGCCCTATTCGTTCCGACGGCCGCACCTCGACGACTAGGGAGTCTCCAACCCCAGGGCCTCGCCTCGGCGTAGAGACCTCGCATATTGCGCTCAATCGCGCAACCCTAGTCATTCCGATGGCCGCACCTCGACGACTTGGGAGTGTCCCGCCTCGGAGCCATGCCTTGGCGGAGAGATCTCACATATTGCGCTGAATCGTGCAACCCTAGTCATTCTGACGGCCCCACCTCGGCAACTAGAGAATCTCCCGTCTCGGGGCCTCGCCTCGGCGAAGAGACCTCGTATATTCTGCTCAATTGCGCAACCCTAGTCGTTCCGACGGTCGCGCCTCGGCGACTAGGGAGTCTCCCGCATCGTGGCCTCGTCACGGCGGATAGACCTCGCATATTGCGCTCAATTGCGCAACCCTAATCATTCCGACGGCTATGCCTCTACGACTAGAGAGTCTCCCACCTCGGGGCCTCGCCTCGGTGGAGAGACCTTGCATATTGTGCTCAAACGCACAAAGCCCTAGTCATTCCGACGGCCGCGCCTCGGCAACTAGGGAGTCTCCGCCTCGGGGCCTCGACTCAACGGAGAGAACTCGCATATTGCTCTCAATTGCGCAACCCTAGTCGTTCCGATGGCCCCGTCTCGGCGACTAGGGAGTCTACCGCCTCGGGGCCTCGCCACGGTGGAGATACGTCGCATATTGCGCTCAAACGCGCAAAGCCCAAATCATTTCGATGACCGCGCCTCGACTAGGGAGTCTCCCGCCTCAAGGCCTTGCCTCAGCGGAGATACCTCGCATATTGCGCTCGAGCGCGCAAAACCCTAGTCGTTCCGACAGCCACGCCTCGGCGACTAGAGAGTCTCTTGCCTCGAGGGCCTCGCCTCGGCAGAGACATCACACATCATGCTCAATCGCGCAACCCTAGTCGTTCCAACGGCCGCACCTCGGCGACTAGGGAGTCTCCCACCTCGGGGCCTCGTCTCGGCAGAGAAACCTCGCATATTACGCTCAATCGCGCAACCCTAGTCATTCTAACGGCCTCACGTTGGTGACTAGGGAGTCCTCCGCCTCGGGGCCTCGCATTGGTGGAGAGACCTCGCATATTACGCTCAAACGCGCCAAGCCCTAGTCATTTCGACGGTCCTACCTCAGCGACTATGGAGTCTCCTCCCACATCGGAACCTCTCCTCAGTGGAGAGACCTCGCATATTGAGCTCAAATGCGCAAACCCCTAGTCGTTCCAACGGCCCCACTTCGGTGACTAAGGAGTCTCCCGCCTTGGGGCCTCGCCTCGGTGGATGTCGGGACCCAAAAATACGATTCACGAACCCTCTGTGTATTCTGAACTAGCCCCAGATCAGTAGCAAGCTGATGAGGACATGACTCCTATGGATACAACCATATTTGCTATGCTTGCTGTTCCAAGTACAAGAGCTCGTACGATTCACTTAACTTATCAGGTGAGCTCGTTTTTAGGAGTGTCTTTATATTATATGAACTATATGATGCTACCTAATGATGGAATATCTATATGTGCAGCACCATGTCACTTTTGGTCCAAGACAAACAAGCGGTTTGGCGGGACCCGTTTTGAAATCCAGTTCGGCCTCCAGAATCAGCCTGACAGCACTGACTTCAAACGCCCATAACTTTCACATACGACGTCCGTTGGAGGTCCACGAGTACTTGATGGAAAGATGATTTCGTCCTCTTTCCAACGGATCCGGCCTCACCTCCAAACTCCTTCTGGACTGATCGCAATCATCTAAAGAAGGCGTCATATTTGTTTGAGCCAAACTGGGCTTTGTAATCATACTGAACTTGGCCCATCTGCCGGCGGCCCACCCAGGGGCGTGGTTACTGTTCACGTGAACAGTAATCCGCGACCGTTAGTACCACCTCGCTAGTTCGTTAGTTTTGTGGCTCCTCGTTCCCTATTTAAGGAGGCCGCACCCCTTTAGTTTTCCTTGGATTTTGTTTATGTTAAAAGTTAGCCTTCGTTGCAACTTGTATCTTTTGCATGTGTCGACTAGACCACCCAATTAAGATCCTTATTCAGAATCCCAATTTATCAAGTGTTTCAATCTTTATTCGCAATTTCAGATTGCTTTACCTTGTTCTTGCGTGCTTCTTCGGTGTATGCAGGAATCGACCTTCGTGGTCGTCAGCGGGTATTCGTGCACGGTTGATAACGACTAGTCAATCGGTTCAACGATTGCGTGGTTTCGAGCCTTGCGTGTTCGTAGCAGATCGTCGGGGTTGAGCGACGCCTGGGACTTATCGTTCTCATCGAAAGATCGGGCCAACAAATAGAACCTTAGGGTTCATCACAAGCTCACACAGGAAACAGTGATGAAATACCATCCATTTATTCAATTTAACTAAAAAGATCTCAAAGTAACAAATAATAATAATAACTAGACCTTATGGGCAACGGTTACTTAACTTGCTACACAGGGCTAAAGAAACAAATAAACTCATGCAGCGAAACGAAACTCTTGAAAAGGCCAATCAACATGCCCACAGGCAATCGAGTAGAGAACGTATCCTAATCCGCAAAACCTTCATGGTGCTCCTGGGCGAAGAACTCTTGAGCAGCTTGATTTTCTTCAACTGATTAATTATAGCGCAAAACTGTGAGTACATAAAGCACTCAGTAAATCGTGGGGAAATGTATGCAAATAGTATTTTTGCACGGCTGGAACAAAGGTTAGATGTATGGTTCTTTTATAGAAAACAACATTTACGATAAATACAATAAATAGATTGAAACGCGTAATTGAAAAGAATAATAAATAAGTAAACAATTTCTTTGAAACAATCAGTGAACTTCCCATTCACTTCCTAACCCAACCAATGATAAGTGAATCCCCAATTCACCAATCGACACAAACCACCAAGTGAATTACCCGTTCACTAGACAAACATTATATTCATCAAGTGAACTTCCTATTCACACTCCAACTCATTTTATAAGAAACAATATCTCTCGTGTGAAATCCCCGGACATGTCCATAACCGAGGACGCGGCTATTCGAATAGATCAATTAACACTATGTAGAGGTTGTACACTTTACCCACAAGATGCAATCAACTGGATCAGAGTTGACCACAACAAAACCTTTCAGGAATTTCATCTCAACAATTGACTCTCCCATTGTGCATACAGCCCTCCCAAAACCTCACCGTGGGTTGACGCACAACGTTGGACAGGGACGCGGCGAACCGTCCCGCGATGTGACCTTAGAAAAGGATACACACCTCCACCCGTATACTACCTGAGTAGTCAAAAGCCAAAACTCCACAACCTACTAGGTTAGGCCCCTCCCATCAGACATGTGGTTCTACGAAAGGCTTAGTTCAATGGCACACAAGATTAAGTCCTTGACAAATTACTCAGGCGAGTCTACCACAGACCCACAACGTGTTGAAACACCCCCACTATCCACCATTCACTTGCCCGAGCGAAAACTATTTTAATTAACCAAGACCAATGACACACACTGCCATGGTACACAAATTTTAATAATAGCAGTGGCTAACCACCACAATTCTATATTTCATTAAGTCAAGATTAATCATTATGACACGTGATAATGAACCCATCGTAACTAAGTTGAACTAAACATATGTACGATACCCATGTTGGTGATACAAATGTGTCCAACTAAAATTATCCCTGCTAAGGTGACAAAATGATTCATGACATTCAAATAATCAATGGAGGCATAATGACAACAGGTAATAACTAATCCCAAAACAATTTGTATAAAGATAGCATGCAATTGTATAAAACAATATACTTTTGAAATTATAGGTTCAATATGATCAAAGGACCATGACTTGCCTTGGAATAAATCCTGGGATTGATCTTGATCTTGGTGATCTCCTCCTTGCTCAAAACTTCCCGAAGTAACAACGTCTACTCGCAAACAAAGCAAATAAACAAAATAAATAAATAATAGAGACAAAAAATTCCAAAAATTAAATAAAAATCTCAGATAAATAGAGCTCAAATTTAGATAAATTTAGAAATTTGAATGGACTCAAACAGAGTTCGGATGCAAAAGATATGGGCTTTGAAAGATTGAAATCATATGAAATAATGAAAATCAGAATTTGATGAATTTACTGAATTATTTCTCTAAAGGGAAAAATAACTAGGGCGTCAGCTGACATCATCAGTGAATTTTTTGGCCAAAAAGAAATAAAGGAAATTGGATTTAATTTGTGGGTCCCATTAGTCATTCATATGGTGTATGGTGGACTGGTTTCATGGACTTTTGGATCGGGTGGACTTTTGGTTCACCACATGGGCATTGACAAGGCTGCCACATGGCTTGACACATGGGATAGAGGGGTGATATGGCGCTTAGCTGGCGGCTGATTCGGTTCAAAGACAAAAACAAGCAAAGGAGGCAGCAGCCATGATCGGCGATGTAGAGCTTCAGTCGCAGCGGCCTTGGCGAAGCACTAGCGCCTGATGAAGATTAAGAGGAGCACAGGTGCGGCGGCATCACCAGGAACACGGGGAAAGGCTCAGAACGACCAAAGGTTGATCAAACTGGCGGCAACGACAAGATGACCGGAGGTGCGGGTGATGCTCGACAACAGCAACTCGGTAGCAAAGGAGCAAAGAGGAAGCGATGGATTAGATGAGAAGGGGTCGAGGCACGACATGACGTGCATAGAAAGTAAAGGAGCTCACCAAAACAAGTAGATCGGAATGACAGCGATGGCCGGGTTTTTATGACGGAACCGACAATGGCAAAGCGACGATCTTCGGAAAAGGATGGAGAGAGCACCGCAAAGACCACATCGATGCGAGTCCAATGGGGGTGGGAGCACGGCCGGAGAAGTCTTGTGGACGATGAAAACTGAGGGCAAAGAAGCTTCAATGGCAGCGTTTCCTTGACGCAATTCGGCGAATGGATTGCGAGACCGGGACCTGTGGTTTAGGGTTTCAAGAGAGGAGGCACAGGCGAAGGAATTGATGGGGTTGGGGTCCCTTCTATAGCATCGGATGGGGGAGATTGCAAAGGATGTGGCGGCGCTCGCATGTTGTTCACGGACACCAGGAGAGTCTCGCTTGGGACGATTGGAGAAGATGACCAAGTGTGCTGACATGGTGGTCCCATGCGGCAGCGTGAGAAAGAAAGAAAAGCAGCGCTGGCTCTTGCTGGGCTTCGGCCAAGGCAATGCGCACGTGGTGGAAAAGGAAAGTAGCGGCTGGGCTCATGCGCGCACGAAGGGAAATCAAGGGCGACCGAAATTTAGGCAAGCCGGGCGAAGCAAAAGGGAAAGGAAAACTGATCAAAGAAAAAGCGACGGGCCAAGAAAAGAAACGGCCCAGGTTCGGTTTGGCACACGAAGGAAAAGAAACGGGCTGGGAATTAAAGAAAAGAAAGGAGCGGGAGAAACGGGACGGATGCAAACAAGATTGGGCCGGGTCAAAAGGATTAGGCCCAAACAGAATCTGAGATTTTTATTAGGTTTTTCTTTTTAGGAAATACTGAAAAATCCAAATGGCAATTAGAAAATAGCAAATGCACTCAGAAAAATTCTAAAAAATATATCCAAGCACAAAGAATCCAAATAAAATAATTTTGACAATAGTTGATGTTGATATTAATCATATTAAATTGTTTTTGATTCATGAAAATTCAGATTAAGCTTTAACTTTAGCAAAAAAATTCAAATGGTTATTTTTAGTTTTAAAACTTCAAAACAAACCAGATTTTTGGGATGTTACAATGGAGAGACCTCGCATATTGCGCTCAAACACGCAAAGCACTAGTCGTTCCGATGGTCGTGCCTCAGCGACTAAGGAGTCTCCCACCTCAGGGCCTCGCCTCGTTGGAGTGACCTCACATATTGCGGTCAAATGCGCAAAGCCCTAGTCGCCTCGACGACTAAAGAGTCTCCCACCTTGAGGGCCTCGCATAGGGGTGGATAACGAGCCAACTCGGCTCGGCTCGGCTCGGCTCGTCTCGTCTCGTTAAGGCCCGTTAAGAAAACGAGCTCAGCTCGGCTCGGCTCGTTAAGCTAACGAGCAGAATACCTGACTCGGCTCAGCTCGTTAAAAAGCTCGAACTTGGCTCGTTAAGCTCATTAGGCTCGTTAAGAAAGTCAAGAGATCCCAGTTTGGGACTCGTTAGACTCGTTAGGCTCGCTAAAAAAGAAAAATCCGCATAATAAAATTTTTAGAAAGTCAACAGATCACAGCTTGGGACTTTGACCTCCATGGACCATCTAAGGGTTGGGCTGGTCAGGTGCTACTGCTCAACTGTGCTGTTTTTTTAACGAGCTTAATGAGTAACTCACGAGCCAGCTCGAACTCGGCTCGTTAAGAAAACGAGCTAAATTGTCGGCTCGGCTCGGCTCGTTAAGGGACCGAGTTCGAGCCGAGTCGAGCCGAGCCCTTAACGAGTCGAGCTGGCTCGCGAGTTTCGAGCTTTTTTTCCACCCTTAGCCTCGCATATTGTGCTCAATTGTGCAACCCTAGTCATTCCGATGGCCCCGCCTCAGCGACTAGGGAGTCTCCCGCGTTGGAGCCTCGCCTCGATTTAGAGACCTCGCATATTGCGCTCAAACGCGCAAAGCCCTAGTTGTTCAAACGGCCGCGCCTCGGTGACTAGAGTCTCCCGCCTTGAGGCCTCGTCTCGGTGGAGAGACCTCGCATATTGCGCTCAAACGCGCAAAGCCCTAGTCGTTCCGATGGCCGGGCCTCCGTAACTAGGGAGTCTCCCACCTCGCCTCGAGACCTCTCCTCGACAGAGAGACCTCGCATATTGCGCTCAATTGCGCAACCCTAGTCGTTCCGATCGCTACGCCTCGGCCACTAGGGAGTCTCCCGCCTCAGGGCCTCGCCTTGGTAGAGAGACCTCGCATATTGCACTCAAACGTGCAATGCCCTAGTCGTTCCGACAGCCGCGTCTCAGCGACTAAGGAGTCTCCCGTCTCGGCGGACAAACCTCGCATATTGCGCTCAATTACGCAACCCTAGTCATTTCGATGGCCCCGCCTCGGTGACTAGGGAGTCTCCCGCCTCGGGACCTCGCCTTGATGGAGAGACCTCGCATATCGCGCTCAAACACGCAAAGCCCTAGTCGTTCCGACGGCTGGGCCTCAGTCACTAGAGAGTCTCCCGCCTCAGGGCCTCGCCTCGGTGGAGAGACCTCACATATTGCACTCAATTGTGCAACCCTACTCGTTCTGTCAGCCCCGCCTTAGTGACTAGGAAGTTTTCCGCCTCAAGGCCTCGCCTCGGTAGAGAGACCTCGCATATTACGCTCAAACGCGCAAATTCCTAGTCGTTCCAGTGGCCGTGCCTCGGCGACTATGGAGTCTCCCGCCTCGGGGCCTCACCTCGACGGAGAAACCTCGCATATTGTGCTCAAACACGCGAAGCCTTAGTCGTTCCGACGACCACGCCTCGACGACTAGGGAGTCTCCCGCCTCGAGGGCCTCGCCCCGGCAGAAAGACATCACATATCGCGCTCAATCGCACAACTCTAGTCGTTCCGACGGCCGCGCCTCGGCGACTAGTGAGTCTCCCGCCTCAGGGCATCGTCTCGGCGGAGAGACCTCGCATATTTCGCTCAATTGTGCAACCCTAGTCGTTTCGACAGCCCCGCCTCGGCGACTAGGGAGTCTCTCGCCTCAGGGCCTTGCCTCGGCAAAGAGACCTCGCATATTGCGCTCAAACGCGCAAAGCCAAAAAAAAAGTGGGCTCCTAAGAGGAGCCCAATAAAAAAAAGTTGGGGACAGCGTTCGACTTCACCTCTTGCTCACTAGCCTTGGCCCCCTAGTGGAGTCCAATCAAAAAAAGTTAGAGGACAGCGTTCGGCTTCGCTTCCCCTTCGCTAGCAGTGGGCTCTCAAGCGGAGCCCAATCAAAAAAAAATTGAGGGACGGTGTTCGGCTTCGCCCTCCCCCTCGCTAGCCCCCCTATAAATAAAGCCCCAAAGGCATGTAAGAGGGGGTTTCCCCTCATTATTTCATTCACACACTCAATGCAATAGCAACACTTACCTTGTGTCCTTGGCTCCTCCTCCCTTTGGTCTCCTCCTAAGACAAAGGGTACTATGTACCCAGTGTCTAGTTTTTTCTTGCTACGACAGTCAGCGTCGTCTCACCTCCAGTGGGTTTCATCATCTGACAATTTTAGAAAATCTGACACCCACGATTATACCGACTTACCTCAGCCGTAGAAAATCCGAAGCACAATATTGTTTTAACCAAAGGTCCATGAGCAAATAGTGAGTTAAGAGAGCATAAGGGATAAAGAAAGGGCTAAAGAATCATGAGCAGGGTAAAGGGGGAGATGCCAACCGAGAGCCCCCCTCCCTGATAAGCCTTTCATTCACACACCCAACCCCATTCCCTTCTTCAAACCGAAAGCCAAACCCTCTGCCCTCCACAAGACCACAGAAGAGCTCACAAGCCCTTGTCAACACCAGTGTCACCATCACTCCCACAGCTAAAGGCATCAAGCCAACCAAGCAAGCCAACCAAGAGCCCCATTGCCAACCAGTGCAAAGCACAAACCCGACTAGTGCAAGCAAGCACAAGCCCACTGCCACCACAAGCTAGCACAAGCCAAAGCAAACCAAGCACCATCACCCACCATTTGCCACAACCAAACCAAACCACAGGGGAGTAGTAAAAGGAGGAGGGGGAGCAAAGGAGACTGGGAACCGACGGAGCGGGGACGACAGTAGCAAAGACTAGCACTGACATCGACTACCGTAGATCAAGCCGAGCCAACAAGCACAAGGAGCAACAAACGGGACCAATAAGAACCACCAGAGAACACCACCATCAACAACCGATCACTGTCATCCCTAAAACGACCAAGTCAAGCTAGGTAACCCACATATTCACCCCCTCTAGTGTCGTCCAGGAGGAACCAAACTAACCTCGCACAGAATGCACATGCCTCAATGGCCATAACCATAGCATCACCCACATCACATAGCAAGGGAGGGGGAAATGAGGCATAAATAGTAGAGGAGCTTCAGTGCGGCGCGGCAACTAGTAGTAGCCCACATCCCTCACTGTCACCTTGCATCAACCAACAAAAATTAGAAAATGAAATCAAGCAAACACTAAAAACCGAATTCACAAAAAAGTGGAGAAGAGAGGGGAGCGGGCCGAGCTCAGGAGGAGCTGCGGGCGAGCACAAGCGAGAGCTGGGGCGCGCGAGGACGGGCCGAAGGCGCAGCGGGCTGAGGCCGAGCTAGGGCCGAAGCCAGAGGGAGCCGAGCGGCGCGCAGGGGGCCAGGGGCGGGACCGAGCCGGGCGGCGGCGGTGCCAGGGGGAGGCGACGCTTGGGGAGAGAGAGGCCGGAGGGAGGAGGTGCCGTGGGAAGATTTTGGGCTAAAACAAGAAGCTCTAGGGGAGGGAAAGAATGGAAGGAGGAAATAAGAACGGGGAAGAGGAACCTGGGAACCAAGAACTGTTCGGCCGTAGCAAAGAGAGAAGGTGGGGAGAGAAAATAGAGATTAGGTGGGGGTTAAGTAAAAAGATAGAAAAAGTAAGAAAAGGGGAGAAACATTAGGAAAAGGGTAAAATAGTAATTTGTAGAGAGGATTAGTAGTAATAAATTTGGATGAACACCAGTATTAATAAATATCGGCACTGTGTAATTTTTGGACCAAATGAATTTAAATAAGTCACGTACGGATAAATAGTCATAGACCAGACCGATAGAAAATAAAAGCGAAAAAATATGTAAAATTAATCCGAGACTATTTGGAGAAATTAATTGCCGATAGAACTCATTAAATTAGACTAATTATCTGAGGCGTTAGAAATAAATTAATCAAAATAAAATAATTAAATTAAGCAACGCCGACGTAAAATCGATTAAGCGCATTTGCATGCGTAAAAATTAAATAAACCTAGTTGCATGTGAGTTCATGTAGTAATTTTATTTATCATACGATAAAACCCGAATATAGGCGACCAACGATTCCAGAGCCAGTAGACCGTAGAACAACCGCAGTTGGGGAGCGCTAACCTAACGGTGATTCGAAAAATGTTATTAAATAAAAATCTGCTGACAAAGAAAATCAACTAATTATTGTACGCCTAGTAGCACCCAAATGCAACTAAGTATTTATTTATGTATTATTCGCGTCGCTGTATAATTGCAGAGGACGAACTAACACAGACCGGAGTAGCTAATCCAGATTTCATCGACTACGAAGGCAAGCTTACTTCTTGAACATCAACCTAGTTATATTAAATGTAAACGTTACTTTGTTGTATCATATATATACACATATTAATACATGCATGAAAACTATGTCTAAAATTCAAATCGGATAAAAAGAGAAAAAGAAAGAAGAGAAAAGAGATGAGAAATGAGAAAAAGGCGATACAACTGGGGAGAGCCGCTGTACTGCAAGATTTAATATTATGGCTGGTAAAGGGGGGTCGTGGTAGGAAAGAGACGAGGGAAGAGGTGGGACGCTTTACATATGGTTATTATATAAGGCCAACAAAACTCTTACTCGGATAAGGGGTCGTATTTAAGTGTCAACCATTTTTCCGTTTCGGTGGGTAGAAAATGCTACCTTGTTACGTGATTATCCTCTCCACATCGGGTAAGTAATATTGCATGGGTTGAGTTATGCATGATGAACTCAGGGACCGATAGGAAAAGTCTAGAAGCCAAGGAAATCCAAGGCGCTATAGTACCGCACAGTGGAGTATTGGGAGCAGGAGAAAGCTGCCCTAACCAACATTGGAGGAACTCAATGGATGACGGGATCAGTACTGACGGAAAGTAATGGGTGGAGACTTAATCACATAACCTGAAAAACATTCTATATTCTGAACTCGAACTCGCATCAAAGGAAATGTAGGGGACCTATAACTCAAAGAGAGATCAGAGTAGTTGTGGGTAAAGTCGTACAAGCCTGCGCAGTGCTAAATAAAATCATGAATTCATGCTTGTCGCTTGGATTAGAGTTTACGGGAACCACTAGGGGTCTATCTTCTCTCCGAGTGACTAGTAGTCTTTTCGATATTAAAACTTGCCACCTAAAATTTTGATGAGTTATTTATTTTCAGAAAAAAGAGATGAACTAGAAAAATGTGATAACGAACAGAAATAAGTCATCCAGTGCATTTTTGCTATTAATGCTTGCTGAGTACACTAGTACTCAACCTTACTATTATTCTCCTTTGTTAGATCCTAGTCCGGCTGAAAACTATCCCGAGTGGGATAAAGGACACGCAGGTACCGTAGGAGGTGAGGGCGCTGACTACGAGGAGCCGGGCAAGGTGGACACCCTATTCGACGCATGGGACGAGTAGGCGACTAGTGGAGCAAGGCAGGCAAGCGAGGGGACTTAGTCCCATTTTGCAGTTGTAAATTACTTGTAATAAAGAACCATAGCCTTGCGTGGCTAACTGTAATAAAAGCACATTTTATATCTTATTGTTTTGCTGCGTTAACTCTAGTAAGGCTTACTATTCGTCGGAACGGTGTCCTACCGGGCAGACGAATAGTAATCCGTATGCTAAGTGTGATTACCCTATGAGGTAATGACACGGGGCGCCGTAGGAGGTCACTCTACATTTGCATAGAATGTAAGAAGAGCTTAAATCTATCATTTTTAGCTGACTAGATCGTTTACAATAGACTTTCGGTTTGTGTTATTTCTCTATTTCTGTAAATATTTTTCTCATTAATTAATATTGCACAGTAGGAGATACGTTTGCGCCCAATAAGCATTATATGCTACTACAACTCACTTTAAACAAACAGTGTGGACTAATCCCACCACAACTCCATATAGGCCACATGGGCCACCAAACTAACAACCGAGTATTACATTTGCCCCCTTAAGGGCTGACACCCTCGATAGCACACCGCATACACGACAAATGTGCAGAACCACCCCTTGACACACGTTCGTGCCATGTGCCGTCCACGGGCCCACACGCAAACATGCCCATGCAGCGAGGGTTGATACTTTGATACCATCTGTAACACCCTGATTCAAAATCCACTTAAAGACATCCCACCATGGGGTAGACCCACGCATGTATAGCACCTCGTTTACACTTTCATCATCATTTCATGTAAAATTGTTAATGTTGAGGTGCTACGTTTGAGTCTAACAAACATTATGTACTACTACAACTCACTTTAAACAAGTAATATAGGATTAATTTTACTACAACTCCACATGAATCACCATACTAACGGGCCAGGTATTACGTATATATCGTCAATGATCATTGGACCTACACGCTGGAAGTTGCAGTCTAGCAGCTTATCGATAAATTCCAAATAGTACAACAGAACGCGAGGCCATGCTGTCCTGGAAGCATATGCAAGCTAGATGTTCTGTAATTGCAAAACGGCGGACAAATATAGTCAACCAGCCAATGTTTAACCACTACACAGAAAACTGAAAAGGAACCATGAAAACTAACAATGTGTGCATATTAAATGTCTAGAATATGGTCATATGGATCACAAACAATGGCTAAAATATGGATCATAACACTCAAATTTTGGTCATTTCAGCCAGTCACACAATTTCAAGCATTATAAGATAGAGATTCATTGTGAATTTATTATGTTCTCCAATTACCTGCAGTTAGTCGACAACGAAGTACTGAATTGGACTTTTGGTGAAAACTCCAGGGAACAAATCCAGATTTTAGGATAAGTAAAGGTCAGTTGCTTGCAATTGAACAACCTGTTATGAATAGCGCATGTATTCATTCATGAAGCCAATAAGTCAATATATATACAAGTACAGGTGTGGCATATATGCAGGTAGCCTATTATACAATGAGAAAAATACACAGCAAATAATATACATCTAACACCTCCCCTCCTCCTCAAACTTATGGTAGATCAACAACATAAAGTTTAGAGAGATAGAAGTTGTGCTGAGCTTTAGTCTGTGCCTTTGTGAAGAAGTCTGCCAACTGAAGTTCTAAATGCACATACTGAAGAACAACAATCTCGTCCTGCACCTGTGTCCGCATGTAGGAAGCATCAACACCAATATGCTTAGTAAGCTCATGCTTCACCGGATTTGTAGAAACGCTAATAGCCCCTGTACTGTCAGACAAAAGAGGAGTTGGTGCTGAAACTGAAACACTAAAATCCTCAAGTAACCACCGTAGCCAAGTAACCTCCGCTGTCAACAAAGCCATAGCTCGCAACTCAGCCTCAGCACTCGAATGAGAAACTGATGTCTGCTTCTTAGTTTTCCAAGCAATAAGAGAACCATCAAGAAAAACACAATAAGCAGAGAGAGACTGGCGATCAGAGTGATTACTAGCTCAGGTGGCATCAGAATATGCCTGGAGATGTAAAGAGCTGGAGCAAGAAAAAACAAACGACGAGTGATGGTTCCACGAAGATATCGTAGAACACGAAAAAGATGACTATAGTGGAGCTGAGTGGGAGCAGAAACAAACTGGCTGAAGATATGCACAGGGTATGAAATGTTCGGACGAAAACAAGACTCCCAACAAGGTGACGATAGCGAGTAGAATCAGCAAGAGGCTCACCATCAGTGGGCCGAATATGAACATTAAGCTCTATAGGAGTCTCAGCGGTGTGCTGATCAATAAGAGAAGCACGATCAAGAAGATCATGAATATACTTTTCTTGGGACAAATAGAAGCCCTCAGGAGTAGAAATAACCTCAACCCCAAGAAAGTAGCGAAGTGAACCCAGATCAGACATGAGAAACTGCTCACTAAGATGCTCCTTCACAAAGGTGATTGTACTGAGAATCATCTCCAGTAATGATCATATCATCAACATAAAAAAGGAGAAGCGTCCGACCATGAGGCGAAGTGTGAATAAAGAGAGCAGAATCATGAGCACTAGCAGAGAAACCAGCTGCAGTGACAACAGAAGATAAACGATCAAACTATGCACGAGGAGCTTGCTTGAGGCCGTAAAGAAATCGGCGAAGGCGACAAACCATACCCTCAGGAACAGAATACCCCGGTGATGGCTGCATATAAACCTCTTCACGCAGCTCACCATTGAGAAAAACATTCTTGACATCAAGCTGAGAGATGGACCATACCTGAACAGACGCCACAGCAAAAAGAGTGCGAACAGTAGCCATGTGAGCCACAGGAGCAAATGTCTCATCATAATCATGACCATGCTCCTGCTGAAAACCACGTGCCACAAGACAAGCCTTGTAGCGCTCAAGAGAACCATCAGAGCGGGTCTTAATCTTGTAGACCCACTTGCACGTGATAGGAGTAACACGCGTGGGAAGAGGGATAAGATCCCACATGCCAGTACGCTCGAGGGCAGCAATCTCCTCTGCCATCGCATGCTGCCACTCCTGATGAACAGTAGCATCACGATAAGAAGTCGGTTCGGCAAGAGCAGCCATGCGACGCAGCAGTGTGAGAAACTCCTGAGAATCAGAAACACCAGAGCTCCTCTGAGAAGAGGAAACACCAGTGCCCTTTGGAGGATGGCCACCATGACGTAAATCCTTCTTCTTCTTGTAGCAGAATTGTGCATGATGTCCATCCTTGTTGCAATAGGTGCAGCGTACCCTACCAACAGCAGCTGTCACTGGTGAAGGCACCACTGATGAAGGAGGAGCTGGACACGTAGCGGGTGTAGAAACTAGAGGAGCTGCCAGAATCGAAGGAAACGATGGTGACGGCAGCAGACCCGCAACACGAAGGCGAATCTCCTCAGCACGAACAGCGGCAAGGGCCTCCAACAAGGTCACACGAGGGTGGCGTGCCAGCAACTGAGCATGAGTCTGCTCATACTCAACCCGGAGACGGGTCAAAAAGTTGTAGATACGACAAAGCTCCAGGCGAGACTGCTGACGCTGACAGCACTGACACGTGTGACAAACATCCGGTCCCAAAGAGTCAATCTGACGCCATACCTCATACAATTGGACATAGAACTCATCCACAATTGCATCTCCCTACTGCAACGATTACTCCTGACGCACAACAGAAAGATACAACGAATCACCAGACGGCTTATAGCGGTTGCGCAGATGTGTCCACATCAACTGTGCTAAAGCCAAACTAACCACATCCCCAATGAATTGCACCTCCATACTAGCAACCAGAATAGCAAAGGCACGAGCATCCTCATCAATCCATGTCTTGTAGGCATCATACTGAGTCTGAAAAGTCTCTATAGCATCCTCAAAAGACTCAGATGCCTCTGTAGGAGCGTCTTTGGAAGCATCCTTCGGGAGTACAGGCTCAGCAGGCGGAGCAGGGCGAGGCGGACATAGCAACTCGCTAGTAAGAAACTCCCAAAGGCACAGACCACACATGTGGAGGCGCATATGCTGAAACCAGTCTCGATAATTGAGACCATCGAAGATCACCGGGTAGCGAAAAACGGAAACAATGCCCATTGGTAGGCGGTGCTGGACGGCACGATGACCAAGGCAATGAAGTCTAATAGGCGGCGCTAGACAGCGCGGTGGTTAGAACGATGTTTTTTTCCTGTTTTTTTGTTTTCCTTTTTTTTATCGGGTCGACCCGCTCACGCTAAAAGTCGTTGGCATGCTGGCCGAATAAGACCCGATGCACACAAGGGGAACTACGGTTCCCCCTTCTAGTGGCGGTGGCGGCGGGTGACTCCGGTGACGTGCGGCGAAGGAGGCCTCGAAGCCAGAGAGGCGCGCGGACCGGGCTTGGGTTCAGGCAACAGAGGCGCAAGGTCATGACGCGGACGGCAACGTCCGGCAATGCCCCAAGCGGCTCGAAGCGGCGGCCCCCGAGCGGCTCCCGCGAAGAGGCGGAGGCTCATGGCCGAGCGCGTAAGCGAGGCGGCGGTGGCGGCTCGTCTTGGCCGAAGCGAGGCGGAAGCAAGAAGGACCCAGGCGAAAGACCTCGCAGCCAAGGTAGGTGGTGCCAAGAAGCCGAAGCAGATCTGGGTGGAAGACAGCGACCGCGCGGGTAGCCACAAGCAAGCATGGTGGAGGAAGAGCCAGGCGGCGGCCACGGGCAAAGTGGCCACTGGAAAAGCCAAGCGACAACCACGGGCAAAACAAAACCCTAGGTTTGCTCTGATACCATGTTATGAATAGCGCATGTATTCATCATGAGGTCAATGAGCCAATATGTATACAAGTACAGGTGTGACATATATACAGGTAGCCCCTTATACAATAAGGAAGATACACAGCAAACAATATACATCTAACACAACCTATGTCTGAGCATACAGAGACTTGACATATGGAGAAAAGCACAGAGATTTAACTTTGTGATCCGGAATGGCTGGACTGAACTATTTGAGTAAAATGCCCAGCTAGAAAGTTAGTGCATTGCACATCTTTATGAATCTGTTGTGTATATACAATTTTACATAGTAAAACCTGTACACTTGAAAGAATAGTGGCTAACACCAATCCAATCCTAAATCAGAAGAAATGATGGAAGCTAGCAAACACTATGTCTATGATACATCGTAGTGGAGACAATGAATAGCATTGGTGATGATGGAACAAACAAATAAATGTGCTGCTCAATCAATCTTCAGTATACAATCCATTTCCTGTTATTTATCATTACTTTGGGAATTGTTTGTTATGTACCTCTCCTTAGTCAATCTTTACCTATCACAGGTTCCCTTGGCAGTTTGGAGCCCCACAGAAACATTCTATCCGTGGACCGAAATGTTGTTTGAATCTACAAGATGAAGCGAAAAATGTTGTGACCATAAAGAACACCACAAAACATCTTTCTCAAGATAACTAGAGCATCTCTTTTGTGGATTTTGAATAGTAATTTTCCCACTGAAGCAATATAGGAACTATTTTTTTAGTACTTTCTAAATGCTAGTATGTTTTACTCCCAAGAGTCAATGCTATGTTGGAGACAGATCCAGAATCTATGGCGGTTAATCAGGTTATGAGTTGCACCGAACTCTGCCTTGGAACAGTTGCAATTGTGGCCTCAGCCCTCAAGCTGCTTGTCAACAAGTAATGTAATGGTATTTGCTTTCATCCCCAATAAGTCAAGAAATGTTGAAAATGCAGACTAAGAATCCATAACTATAATAACAATGGCGACTGAAAGATTGCTCTGGAGCATGACCATCGACATATCCATCCAGGTAAACCTACTAATGACAGTAGTTTTATTTCTAGGGGGAAGAAAGGGATCCTTTTTATTGATTTCGGTTTCTGCTGAAGCCAGGAAAACAAAGTATAAATGCCAACACAAAACGAAAAGCCAAAAAGAGAACACGTGACACCGGACAAAGTACAAATGACAGTACGATTTAGTGAGTCCTCGTGTCACATTTGAAATTAATAGTTCTAAAGTCTACGTTCCAGTGTTCTATAATGACAAGTACTATATATTTGTCAAGGTTTTATCAAATGAAATTGGGACAAACTTAGTAAATAACAGTTTGCAACGCAAGTACCAAAGCTTAGTATCACTGGTGTATGTGAACTCATAAGTAAAACCAGCAACCATCATGCTATTTAAATAAAAGTCACCATATAAATTTTTGTGGTCATAAATAATTTGCTGGCTGATGTAACAGTTTTAAAATTATGCACTTCGACACTAGCATACTGAATAATGTAAAGAATAAGAAATCCCTTTGATGACCAAAAAGCACTGGCCATTCATCAGCTTAAAGTTCTGATGCCGGATAGAATTGGGACACTTGAGGCTAATTAAGTATTTCTCAAGTACCTGTAATTGTAAGTCAAGGGCTCCCCTACTTCTATAGCTAGTGAAGCAAACACACCTAACCTTGTCTTGCCATTAACTTGCCTGGCAAAACAACAAATAATTGAATTAAACCATAAAGTTCTTTTTAAAAAGGTAAAGTAAGCACAACTAGTCAGCTATCAAATTAACTAGAAAAAAAAACTATGGAATTGCCGAATTGGTATAACATAGCAGCCAGTAAAGCACCTAAAATATAGGTACTAAGGTGCAGAAGTACAGATGCCTAAATTCAGGAAATAAGACTTTCTTACCATTTCTCCAACTGACAGTTAGGTTTGCAGCTGTGGTTAAAAAAGCGACAAGCATTTCCTCTGAAAGTTGCATCTATTACAAAGTCCTTGTGGACTTTACACATGTAGAAATTCTTATCTCCACGCTGTTTCATGTTCTCAAGCCTTTCTTCACATGTCACATCATCTATAACTGGAATGAGGTGTTAATGGCAAAGAATTAAAAGAAGGTATATGATTTAGAAAATAAAAAAGGAGTATATTGGCTAGCACCAATCAAGACTTGTCTTCAATAGTGCCGATATTTCAAATCAACAAGATAATTAAAGTATGCTGCTTCAATTGTATACTTGAAAAAGAAACTAGGTTTTGATTTCAAACAGATAATCCAACCAATTCTCAAGTTAAAAGCAATATGCGCAGGAAAAAATATCAGAAATCAGAGTGCGTTACACAATTAAGTCAGAATTGTGTTATTGAATAATACATAAGTGGCTCACAGAAAATCATAAGGTAACAACAAGAGCCATTTCCTCCGGTGCACACTACAGTGGATCCACAAAATGAGGGCATGATCTCTGCTTTGTCCCAGTGCTTCAATTTTTCTCATATCTTTATTGCAATGACGGTAAGGCCACATAACATTAGTTTCATTTTCATCAGCCAGAAAGGTCCAGGGCACAGATAAAAGAAGGGTCAAACACAATGTACAGCAATGTGCAATTCATCAACTTGAGAGATTGTTACAATATGCCAAGAACCACAACATAGAAGAAAAAAACATATCTCCAAAAAGAACATATGGTAGCAAGTAGCAACTAACAAGTTACTGTATCGAGTGTTACAGAAGTAGGCACAGAGGGAGTCACTTTATGCCTACGCATAGCTACTCCTTTACACTAAATTATAAATCATATGTAACATTAAACTATGCTAACATTACCACCATTCGCCTAAGCAAGTATACCTTGGCATTTGAAATTACGGCATATTGCCGTGTGAATAATGATTTTCCCATATGTAAATTGGACACTATGCTAAAATGGATCTAAATTTATTCTAGAAATTAACTTAGTAGTAGCTCATCTTGAAAACAAGAACCAGCTATTAGTAAGCTTCTGGATATCTATAACAAGCACCTGTGAAATAGGTTAATCAGGAAAGTTAACAGGTATGGAAAGGGAACACCTATTGTCCTACCAAGGAAAGAAACTGGGCAGCATCAGTTTGTCTGTCAAGTTCCTTTAACCATAGTACAATAATTTAAGAAATTTCACACAGATAGGGGAGCAGCTATAATTAAGCCCACAAGAGCATAGAGAAGAACCAAGAAGTAGGGGTTGAAAGCAAACCAAAGAATGAATCTCAAATACCTTCTCCAACAAACTCTATCACAAAATCATCTTTCTCAATGGTTTCCAGTGCTATAGCACCCCATCCACAATCCTGTGTCTACAGAAGAATTTCAGGCAGTTATTTGCTACACCAAAATCTCTTAATAACAGGTAGATTACCAAAGCAAAACAATAATTAACAAGATGTGCTAAATCAAAAGAAAACATAGAAGATCTTATATTGTTGGAGCATTTAGGCTTGTTTAGGCACGAAATTCCTAATAGAAACAGAAAATAATTCTTAGAATTGGGAGTAGGAAAAACAGTCATGAAATAAAGGAATGTGTTGACATTGTATTAAAATATTCTAAGTGCTGTATGAATATCACCAAGCCAATTAAAACCTTGAATTGCCTTTTGAAAAGACCAACAGAAGTAAGTAGTCAGTGGCAAGCCTTACCTTAACAATCTCAATCCGTTTCTCTCTGCGAAATGGTTTGTTAGTGCACTTATCTGAGCAATGGCAAGCCCGAGAGCAGCTAATCAATGCAGACCTGTAAGAATTATCTTATCTTTCTGTCAACAATTTTAACATTTCATGGAAAAATTGTACAGCAGACATCAGAGATGCACCAATTGGACTATAAGAATCTAAAAGTTCCTTCTCTAATGATATGCATTTTGATGAAACACAACTGGAATGGGGCGGTGGGAGATCAAATTAGCTTCAAGTGAGGAGTTACACAAGGCGATCCGCTTTCACCGCATCTTTTCATCCTGGTTGCGGATATCCTCCAAAAAATTATGCAACGTGCCCACACAGATGGCCTAATTCTACATCCTTTGGATATTCAAGAGACTCCTCCCACCCTGCAATATGCAGACGACACCCTAATTCTGCTTAAAGGATCAGCTCAACAAGTCATGGTACTCAAGGAGCTTCTCGACTCATTTGCAATATTTTCAGGGTTGAAGATTAACTACCATAAAAGTACATTAATACCAATTCACATGTCGCAGCAGGAAGTCGCCTTATCTGCATCCACGTTGCAATGTCCACTTAGCTCGCTGCCATACAACTACTTAGGCTTGCTCTTATCTACTAACAAGATTCCCCACAGCTTGTTACAGCCAATCATTGATAAAATAGACAGAAGGCTAGCAGGATGGATTCCCGGTTTGCTATCTTGGGGAGGGAGAGTGATAATGTTAAACTCAGTAATATCAGCAATACCGACATATTACATGAGTTGCATAAAATGGCCAGAACGCAGCATAGAAGCTATTGACAGAATTTGAAGAGCCTTTCTTTGGAAGGGGGATAAGGAGATTCAAGGTGGTCAGTGCATGGTCGCTTGGACCATCGTCATTCTGCCCAAAAAGTGAGGAGGGTTAGGACTCTGAGATCTACGGATCCATAATAAAGCCTTGATCATGAAATTAACAGGAAAGTTACTATCGGACTCAATGGAACCTTGCTTCAATTGGCTAAGATGTAGATATATTCGAAGCCACATTCCTGTTCAGCCCTGACAAGGTGACATAGCGGTTTGGAAAATGTTAGCGGGTGTTATTAAGACAACTATACAAATGACAAAGGTCATAATCGGAGATGGAAATACTACTTCGTTCTGGAAAAACCTTTGGACCTCCACAGGAAGACTGTACCTATGCTTTCCAACACTGTTTACATTTGCAACTAATCCAAATTGCACAATCAGCTCACAGTTCGTGGATAATGAATGGGAGGTTTCTCTACATCCGGTCCTGTCTCACCAGGCACTTTTGGAAAACCAAGCTTTATTTCATTCTCTGTCGGAATATCACCTCACGAATGAGATTCCAGATAGAAGAGTCATAGCATCAACTTTGTCAGACATAAAAACTTCAGAAGTGTATAGAATCCTATCCTTTCATGGTCTCAATTGGAAAGCGTTAGATTATGCCTGGCACAGCTCAATTCCACACAGATACAGAATTTTTCTATAGCTAGCTTTTCGGGGGAAGCTTAACACCAAGGACAACATGGTAAAGAAGCATTGGACAACGAATCCTCACTGCGACACTTGCCCGACAGTTGAAACAATTGATCATATCATTCTCCGTTGTAAAGCGGTGGATCATCTCTGAAAAATGCTCGGATTAGCGACAGACGCTAACTCCTCCAAGGACATGTTCGAATTTGTAGAAAGGGTTTCAACAAAATCAATAAGTTACCGAGAAATATGGCTCATATGCTTCGCAGCTTGTTCTCACACACTATGGATCATGAGGAATAAGCGGGTATTTCTAAATAAGGAGTTTAGAACAAAGGAGATGTTGTGTCAGATAAAGGATTACATTGGACTTTGGTCTTACAGGATGAAAACCGAGTACCAGGATTCACTTCGTCAGTAGTGTCATCTCTTATTGTAATTTCTCTGCTTGTATAGTGCTTAGTTAGTTCTTCTTCCTTTTCTTTCTCCCTTTTCTTCTCTGTTCTCCCTCTCAGTTTGTATTACTTTGACAACCATATTATACATTGGTCATAAGGTAGAGTTTATCTACCTTTCACGTCAAAAAACTGGTCAAAAGACTTAAAGGTATACGTAGAGTATAAGCAAATCTCCGACAAGCTTGCACACACACAAGAAATGGAATCGGTAGCCTGTACCTGCATGAGCAACTTATTTTACAGGTCAAAGCAGGGTCACAATCAGTGCATCCACCTTCAATGGCATCACTATCACCTTTGTTCTTGAAAAGATAAACATCTTAGCTCATTAAGAAAATGGCAGTTTCTGGAGTACCAAAGTTAAAAATGGACAAACATGAACTCCTTGGACACTAGATAGAATTGCAAATAAAAAAGGTCATCTAATTTACAATCAATAAAGGATACTATGCTTCAAATGTACATATGGAGGTGGTTCTGTCCCATTTTCCAATTCCTCTTTCTTAATAGGGTCAGTATTGAACTCTTGGTCAGTGCATGGGAGAGGTAAGCGCCGGAAGGCTTCCTATAAATGAATCAATTCTCAGTAAGAATACAGATCAAGGAACAATAGTAAAAACAAAACCATGAACTGCAAAATTAGAAAGACTTTGAATGCTGTTTTGTTTTTCCTATAATTTGTTGCCACAAAACAAATCCTCCCAGATAAATACAAGGCACAAATGGAATATCCACAATAAACTCAATTTGTGAAATTCAAGTTAGCTTCTAATATAACAGTTTCATTGCCAGTAAGGAAAACAGAAACGTAAGAGTAACATAATGACTGTGCCACATCACAGAAGCCTGCTTTTTTTGAACGGGAATCACAGAAGCCTACTTTACGAATGTAAAGTGACTTGCAAAATCGGGGAAGTTCGACGTGTTTAATAATACACGGAATCAAATATGCAAAGGAACTATGAATCACCTCAATGTTATCTGCAGGACCTGCATCCTGCAAGAAGCACATATCATGACATCAGCGAAATTACCAACAAAAGACAGGGAGCCAAAGCTTACAGCAATAAAGAGATCTAACGAAATGCATTCACCTTGATAAAACATACGGCAGGTACCAAATTGTTGAATATTTGAAAAGTACATGATTTAAGGAAAACTCTATTCAATAGCCAGTAATTTTCTCCATACATATTGGATGCATTTATAATCGGAGAATGTCCTTTTCCAGACCAGTTTATTGGATGAGGCACTCCTCTGTCGTGAAGGCATCGCTGGCACTTAAAATCTTAAGTAAAGTATAAAAAAAATCTTAAGCAAAGTGAAAAACCATCTAGCTTATGTTTCATAGTAAGACCTTCAAAATTTGTGCTATGAAATAAGAAAATATGCTTGATATAGTAAAAGTCGCAGTACTTTAGCATATAAGCTTCTAGTTTCATGCAGCACCTGCTCCAAGGTTTATATTTCAAATGGACAATTGCAGGTTATGGTCACGAAGCAGTGAGAATTTAAATTTGCAGCACTATGAGGCTTCTAAGTTACATCAGTACTCTCTGATCAGCCAATATTTAACTATCATATCAACCATATATTAAATCAACAAGACAACATGTACAAATAAGTTTACCAGCATGTTTTTAGTTGTAATTCTCAGTTGCTATTATCAATGAGCAAACTGTAATTCTCAGTTGCTATTATCTAGGAGTAACTGTCCTGACACTGGGTAAAAATCTCAATGATGTACACGTGGATATTTCAATCTGCTATGTTTTGTAGGCACTGAAGATACAAAGTATATATGAAACTGACAACCAAGCACCAAATAAGGTGGATGAAGCATGATGTCAACCTCACTTGTTGATGGCCAAATACTCCAACAAATCATTGTCTTTGAAAGATCCACAGAATCAGCCATCCTATTCTGTTGCGGAGAACATTCTGGACATGCAGGGATTGTATGTTGCACAGTGTGCGAAATCCTTTTGCAGTAACAACATATCTGCTCAATTAACAAAAAATGTGAGGGGATAGATCATTATAAATTATTAAAAAATTCACAAAAACTTCAATGAGACTAAATAAATAAGAACTTTTTAATTGGATGCACAATTAAACTTCAATGGGACTAAACTTCAATGAGCATTTACATTTGTGCCAAGAAACACATCTGTAGTACATCATGATTTGCAAACTAGAAAAGGATGAAAAAAAATCGAGCTTGTACATTCAAATGTTAGATCAGTAGCTTGATTTCAGCAACTTACACGGCGAGGGCAGAATCCATCACGCTTTTGAAAACAAGCCTTATGCAAGGTTACTTCACAGTCCTGAACTGAACATTGCATCCTTTCATCAGGCAGAATACTCTTCGAGCAAATCAGGCATTCAACCTAAATCCAAATGATTTTGAAGATTTCTTCTTTCAGTAAATCAGTAGGGCACCACGCTACCTTTTGTACTTCAGTTAAAAGCAGACCAGTAACATACGGAGTATACACCCAAGAAATTCTGTGTGGATACAATTAACTTGATATCAGTGGATCAGAATGCTCTAGTAAGAGTTGTTTGACATCATCCCTTCATTTAGTGACCAAGCTTTCTCCTATTCTTGTAATAACTAATAAGAGTCTCTGACTACACTTCCACACTGAAGATATTCATACCCTGATTTCCTTGATGTTTCCTTCTATAACAAGATTTATACAGTAGTCTAAGATTTTATTAATCAGAAACCAGACCTACAAATAATGAAGACAAGCCATGTCTCCAAACTTCTGTCTATTCCGACTCTTAATATTACCGCCACCTTCTTCTGTCTGTTCCGACTCTTAATATTACCGCCACCTTCTTCTGTCAGTTCTATCAGAGTTGGGTGATCACATACTCAGCAATTTTTATACAGGTTGCCAAATCATTATTGTCCAGCGAACATTCCAGAAACATGTACATCAGAGTTTTCTCATGGGAGGAATCCATATAAATATCTAGCCTCTTCAATATAATCCAGTTTCTTCAGACTGCCTATAGGTCAACAACACTCCATTCTTCCATGCACTTAGGTGTGGTAGTTGAGTACATGAGTTCGAGCCCCATCTCCTATCTTACTTTAAAAACGCGTAGTTTCTCCTATGCAACATCCTGTTTTCAGTTCAAGGTTAGTAATTCTCCGTTGCCGTTTTGGAGTTCGAAACTATTTCAAATTAAGTGTGTATTTGTAAAAATCCTCTAGCTTCAACCTCGTTTCAAAATTTAAATTCAAATCTCAGTCTGAATTTCAGTTTTGATTTTTTCCCTTTCCCCTCCTGGGCTCAGCCCATCTCTCCTCCTGGTTGTGGCCCAGCCGAGCCATGCCCCCGTGCGCTTTGTCCCCTCCTGGCGCCCTCTGCTACCACTCTCTCGGTTTCGACTACCCTCTCGTTGTCGACCACCCTCTCAGTTTCGATCACCCTCTCGTTGTCGACCACCCTCTCAGTTTCGATCACCCTCTCGTTGTCGACCACCCTCTCAGTTTCGATCACCCTCTTATTGTCGACCACCCTCTCGGTTTCAACCACCCTTGCCTCGGCGCGTTTTTCCCTCTCTCTCTCTTTTTCTACAGTGACGTGTGCATTAAATGTCGTTGTCTTCACAGCGACGTGCGCATTAAATGCCGTTGTCTCCGCCGCGACGTGCACATTAAATGTCGACGTCTCCATCGTGCCACCGCGAATCCCGCCACTCCATCTTGTCGCCCGGTCCCCCTCCTTCCTCTATAAATGGAGCACCAGTGAGCCCTTTTGCCTCCTCTTGTTTTCCACTCAACTCTCCCTTTCTCTCTCTCTCCCGCCCTCGTTTCATTGTGCTTCGAGCTTCGCCGCCGCCGGCTGGAGCTCGCGTCATCGCCTCTACCGCCGTTCGCCGTCTACCGGCCTCTCTCATGTTGGTGAGTTTCTCGTGCCCTGTTCTCTCTCGTGTTCTTTCGACCGCGTCGAGCAGTCGAGCTCTTCTTGTTTTTCGACCGCGGCGAGCAGTCGAGTCCTTCTTTTCTTTCGACTGCGTCGAGCAGTCAAGCTCTTCTTGTCTTTCGACCGCGTCGAGCAGTCGAGTCTTTCTTTCGAGTACTGAGTCATTCTTTTCTTTCGACCGCGTCGAGCATTCGAGTCCTTCTTTTCTTTCGACCACGTCAAGAAGTCGAGTCCTTCTTTTCTTTCGACCGCGTCGAGCAGTCGAGTCCTTCTTTTCTTTCGATCGCGTCGAGCAGTCGAGTACTTCTTTCGAGTCCCTCTTTTCTTTCGACCGCGTCGAGCAGTCGAGTCCTTTTTCTTTCGACCGCATCGAGCAGTCGAGTTCTTCTTTCGAGTCCTTCTTTTCCTTCGACCATGTTGAGTAGTCAAATCCTTCCTTCGACCTGATAATTGAAACTTTCCTTCGACCAGGTAGTCGAATCCTTCCTTCGACCTAATGGTCGAAACCTTCCTTCGACCAGGTAGTCGAATCCTTCCTTCGACCTAATGGTCGAAACCTTCCTTCGACCAGGTAGTCGAATTCTTTCCTTCTTTCGACCACTTTGAGTAGTCGAATCCTTTCCTTCTTTCAACCACGCCGAGTAGTCGAATCCCTCTTTCGACCGCAAAGTCGGATGATCTGTACTCGAAACCAAAACTTCGAGGACTCCGTTCTCCTCCATTATAACTCCGATTACAGTGTTCTTTGTTTCTAAATTTGTCTAAATTCAAGATCTTGCTTTTGGCACCGGTCTTATTTAATTTGGAGTTCATTTATTAATTCTTGTGGAGTTCATTTATTAATTCTTGTGTATTTATTTGTTCTCCTTGCTTGTTTTATCTTTTTGGGTACGTTTGTCCGAGTAGAGTTCGAGGAAGCAGGATATCTCCTTTTCGATCAAGCACAAGACCTCCAAGAATCTCTTGCCTTTAACCTAGGCGAGTCAATACTTTGATCATTTTGAGCCTACATTTTATGCAAATTATATTCTTTTAAAATACCAAATTGCATGTTTTAATTCTTTACGCAAATGTATGTTAAATCTTAAGGTAGTTAAACACCAACTTGGTAATTAAATAATAATATGCCATCCTTTGACAGTTGAATCCCTTAATCATTGTCACCCTAGTAACTATTTGGTAACTATACTAGCTTTATGTTGTATTTAAGTGACATGCTAGTCTTGCTTAAGTACCGGGCATTGAAATGTCCCAATCATCATCTCTTAAATCAAGAAATGGTTTTGGGCAGTCATAGGAGGTACATGACTAAGGTATTTGAGATAAATTAGTTTTCCACCTCAAAACCCCAATAAACTGCTATCACCACATCTGGGTGGATGTTATGTTGGTGGGTACTGATGTAGCACGAGAATGTGTGGAATGTGATATGAACCGCTCGGATGGATTAAGGACTTAATCTTGGCATGACCTTCCATCGTAAAACATGTGCAACCATAAGTCTGCAAAGTGCAACTTAGCTTAGTAAAGTTATTGAACCCTGAAAGTCATTGTCGTGGTATAAAATGGACCAGACAGTAAACAAGAGGGGAGACCCTCCGCCTCGTAAGAAGGGGCCAAAGGGTCTCGGATGTGGAGTTCGGACCAGGAATGCTCTTATTTTTATTGCCAAAAAGCAGGATCCCCTTACATTGTGAGGGAGGAGGGCTATTTATAGCCTTCCCAACCTGGTACATGGAATTACACTTGTACCCCTAGTGAAGTACACGGAATGTAGGGGCAACAGGGGAGTTTCTAAGTCTAGGAGTAGGTCTGGGAGCATGGTAGTCCTCCCTGGACCTGGCCTACCCGGGTTGTGGACCCGGTCTACCTCCGCTGTGCCCTGGCTGGTCGGTGACAAGGCCCCTTCGTAGTCCCCCGCCCTTTGGGGGTGTCTCAGCTCATGCCTCCTGGGGACCCCAGGGACCCTCCGGAGCCTTCGGACACCCCTCCGGGGGGGGGCCTCGGGGCCATCCGAAGGCCCTTCGTCGTGGTCCTCAGCAGGGCCCCCCGAAGCATCGCAGGTCCTTCGGGTTGTCGCCTGTGCCGTGGGGGCCGGTGGGCCGCCCCTACGACAATCATCTTGCTAGAGAGGATCAAGATAATACAAGCGACGGATGCATTCCGACTTAAAAGGGACACCGTAGTAAGGTGAAGTTGCCAGCTGCGCTAGTCGTTGTGGTTGGGACCAGCTACGCTAGTCGTTGTGGTGAACATCCCACACAATGTATGGGCGCAACCCCATATGGGTGAGATGACAGAAGAGGCGAGGTTATTTGAAAAGTTACTATGATGTTCTCTCGACCACATGACTAAGGAATCGTGTGGGGCTACGAGTTTATTATCTCTTGTGGGTACGGTGTACAAACCTCTGCAGAGTATAAACTGTTTAAACAGCCGTGCCTACGGTTAAAGGCGGACATGGGAACTTACTAGAGTTAGTTCTATTTCAAAAACCTTTGTGGATGGGATAAAAACTAGTCGGACTGTTGTAACCCTAACTTTGGTTTGTTCTGGGTGGTCGTACCCAGTGTTGTTAATAGTGGTCGTAACCACATTTCAAAATAAGCGTAGACGGAGATAACCTTTGCTGTATTTAATATTGCACAATTATTCTCTTTACTAAACTGTGATTTTGTTAAAATGCTAAGTGATAGAAATTTCTAATTATGATATTTGAAAAACATTGCTTTGGCAAATAAAAGAACCTGAGCCACCCTTGTTAAGCCTTGCATGTATATCATTGTATCTTGTGTGTTGGCTCGCAAGCACAGAAGTTGTGCTCATCTTCGCTCTTTCCCCCCAAACTCTTCAGACCCTGCAGACCTTGGAGACTACGACTACTACGAGGATCCCGAAGTCGATGGACAAGGTAGCGACGAAGAGTAGTCTGGTTTCGAGTAGTCTAAGTCTCGCCCGGTCTAGCTTGCTCGTCGGTGCTTGCGTATAACCGGTATTATTCAAGTCCTTAATTAATATCAGTCGTACACAGACTGCGCCAGTCGCTTGCCTGTGGAGAGATGTGCTCTACCTCCCCTTTTGCTTCCGATGTAGTTTCCGCTGTTTTTGTGATGTAACCATTTGGCATGTTCGGACTTTATTGTAAAACTCGACCCGATGTGGTCTATGTCACTCTGATGGTTGTAATATAATGTTCGATTCGGTTTGCATCGTGTATGAAATGATTCAGTAATATGTCTGTGAGTGCTATCTACTGATCCAGGAAATAACACAGTGTTTTCACAGAGGATTTGGATTTGTGAAAATCCGGGTGACCGGGTCCGACATCCTACGCGTTCTATTTTGTTTTCTTGCATAGAGCTAAACTCATCCAGATTTGCTTTGCATATATAACTTGCTTGCCACTATCCACTCAGTCCATATGTTTTATATGCTACAGAACGTGAGTTAAACATTTTGTATCATTTTTCTAAGTTATTCTCTGTTCCTTATCTGTAAGCAACTCTTGAATTCCACCAGCATTTTGCGTGGTTCCCCCTATGCTTTCACTTTCAGTAGTCACGGTCCCCTTAACCTTAATCAAACCAACTTTATTGAAACTGCAATCTGTGCCCTTAGTCCAATTGTCCTACCAAAATGAAGTTCCACTCCCATTTCCTATTGTGACGGGAGTGGTGTTCCTATAAAGATTTAATCCTTATTCCACTTATATCCACATCACTGTCGCCGTATCGCGTGCTTGTTTAATCTCCAAGCCTTAATATTTGTGTGATATCCGAATCCATCTAGTCCAACAATTTTCTTCTCCAGTGTGGAGCTTATGAAGATGAAATAATAATAATAACCAATTATGGAATTCAATGTCCTTTGTTCCAAGCCATTCTCCCTTTTCAGCTTGCATCCCGAGTTCCCTGCCATCAGATAATCACCCCTATTCATCCGTTCACCCCATTTCTAGAAAACCAAACATCTAATACTGTAATTATCAATGGATGACACACTTTTGGTGATTGTATGTGTCGTAGCAGAGCAACAAGGGGTGCCCCGCACCCTAGGATCGTCAGGAATTCCGGTGTGCCGTCGGTGACACTGTGCATATGTAAATCTAGTCTGTATAACATATTCTGGCAAAAGTGTACCTATTCTACCCTCTCTCTCTCTCCCGCCTTTGGAGGCAAGAAGGTAATTGTCCCTTCTTGCCCCCTATAAATAAGCCCCCAAGGGTATAGGAGAAGGGGCTCCATTTTGTATGCACATATACAACACTATTCATACATGGTATGCTTTGGCTTCTTTCCATCCGGTCCTTCACCCAAGACAAAGGGTACGGAGGGTCTCCACTGTACGGAGGGTTCCCATATCCACTGTTTAGCTTTTTTGCTACGACAGTATGCATATCGGCGGTCACCACATACAATTGTGCTAACAATAATTCCAACTAGTGAAAAACTTCTCGGTTGTTTTTTTAATAGGGGACAGGTAAGGCCGGTTACTGCTGAAAATTGGAAATTTTGGCCAAATTTTGGCCAAATTTTTCAAAATAAAATTTTGGAATTTTAAATTAAAAAAAATCAAATTCGAACAAAATTCAAGCAAATTCGATTTTTTTTTTGGACAAAATTCATCAAAGCCAATTTTTTTTGCCCGGTTTTAATTCCTACCAGTTACCACCGGTAACACCGGTTACCAGCGGTAACCGATGAAATCTTGCTGAGAAGTTTTTCACTGATTCCAACACGTGTTATATTGGCTGGTCTATGGTACAAAGGCATAACCAAAAAAACGGTGTTATATGTATATCCAAAATTGAATCAGCACATTTACACTGATGCTACAAATGTTCAGACATTATGCACCTTTGAGTTCCAGTAGGTTTCTTAACCATTAAAAAAACTAGTATATACCTTGGGATGGATTTGGAGTACTATCTGTGTAGAGACTATGTGGTTTGGTCTTAGATCAGGTGATGAACAATTGGCATCGTTGTCGAAGAGCTTAGGGAGGGGAGTTAGCTCTCAGTTTTGAAAAAGTTTCCTTGCATTCAGAGGATAGGTGGTTTGACCGGCGATGCAAGCTCGTGCAAAGTGGACACCAAACACTTGTGTATGTGTGTTTTGGGGGGGGGGGTTGCACTAGGTGCGAAAAGGAAAACTGGACACAAAACTAGATAGAGTTTAACTGAAAAGTCCAAAGAGGGTTGTTTTCTGATGATGGGAAGAAGTCGGACCAGCCACACCATGCCAGTCAGACCGGTGCCCTGTTACTGGTGGGTGCGGTCAGACCTGCCAATGGTTGGCGGTTAGATTGGCCAAAATTTGGCGGTCTGACTAGCATGGTGGCAGCGGTCAGACCGACTGTAGCATTTTATTGCACAGTGAGCTGTGTTTTTTAGCTAAATTTTGGGAGTTGACCTAGGGTGATGGAAATTTTGTGGATCTGTTGCATGATGCATATTTTGGCTAACGTGGGTTAAGTTGCAAAGAATTTGTGGCCCGAATTGATTTCTTTGTCTATTGTTCTGTAGGGAAGCTTGGAGTCAACTACGGTCAACGGCGAGGATAATCGGGACTTGGTTTGGTGAAATCAAGGTCTATAAGGATCAAGGATGCCGGGTGAAGTGGTTGTTCATCTCAAGCAAGGCGCAAGATGGACAAAAGCAGGAAGTTTGGTGCAAACTGGTTGCATCAAGTGGCTTGAGCCGTTGCAAGTGTTGAGGCGGTTCGATGGGAGTCGGATGGGAGTAGGGGTGGAAACGGATAGAATAGTCTCGAATATGAATACGAATCCATATTTTTAAAATGAATACAAATACGAATTCGAACATTCTCGAATATGAATACGAATTGAATGTCATGACGAATACAAATTCGAATAAAATATGTACTTAATTCGGTCGAATACGAATATCCTACAACTTTTGCGACAAATCTCGGTATAACAATTTTATGTAACATGACTACACATCTACAGTCTATTGTCTACACGAGTCGTAGCAACAGCCAACAGCCACAGATTTGGCACCGAATCAAGACCCTGTCGAAACAAAAATGCTCCGCAAAGAATCCCAAAGCAGGCACACAACACGACAGCAACATCTGAACTTCTGAAGTGGGGAAGGTAGTACAGACACCAGACACAGATAGCATGTATCATTATATATGTTGTAGTGATGAAGCTCACTAACAAAGGTTCATGATTGCTTCCTTCCATGTAATATGCATGTTGATCTATCTAATTGTATTTCAATATCTCTGAACGATTGAAGCAATACAAAGCAAAATGAATCAACACTACACAATCTTAGGGCCAAGTTACAAGCTCCATCAGTTTGTAGCCCTACTCTGTTCCAAGTTTCAACTCCATTCCACAATGCTATAAAAACGGATAGTATTCGTATCTGAAAAAACGGATCGTATTTGTATTCGTATTCGGGAAAAAACGGATAGTATTCGTATTCGGTGTCATTTCGCATACCATATCCGTATTCTTATCCGAGAAAAAAATCGGATAGTATTTGTATTCGTTTTTCATTCGAATGCGGATTTGACTTACCACATTTGTATTTTCTCGGATACGAATATCAGATAAAACGGATTATCATTTACCATTTCTCATCCCTAGATGGGAGAGACATGCAGGCATGAGGAAATCCATTGTCCTACGTGTGGCGAAGCATGGGATTGCTTCACAAGATTGGACTCGGTCAACGATGGAAGGATCGAGAAGGAATATTTTGGTATCTTCAATAAAATACCCAGTTGGTGATATTGGAGAAACCACGATGCATGACGGCATAAAGGAGAAGCAGTTTAGGTCATAAGGAGGACAAGATTACGAAGAGACGGATTCTGCAGTGCCGGATCGTCATATGCTTTGAGAAGTGTGTATAAGTGAGAGACTCATTTGTGTGTGAGCTTAACGGGTGCCTATTAGGGTTTCTCTATAGACCTAGCCTCCACTATAAAGGGTGGTGTAGGATTTGCACACCAACCAAGACTAGGAAACCCTAATTTGGGATTTGGGAGAAAATGGAGAGAATAGAGGAAGCTAGGGTTGGCTCTTGTGTTCTAGGCGTTTTATCTTGATCTTTTTGTTGTGATCTAGCTTGGTAAAACTTGTGAAAGTTGATCTGAGGTCATTTTGATCATCTTTAATCTACGAGCAAGTCTTTGGATCAACTTTAGGTTTTGACCCAGTTTTGAACCCTCTTGCACTCAGACAAGAAATTCTTGGAATTTTAGCCATGATTGTGTAGATCTTCAATTGGAATAGGTTACTGACCTTCTTGTTGAGTTGTGTTTGAGATTTCAAGTGATTTAGATTCGTAGATCAAAAATTATGTCATTTTCTGTCAGTTTGAGGAGAGGTCAGACAGCTCGAGCGGTCAGATCGCCCATTACGTGGCGGTCAGACCGTCCAAGGGGGGTTGATGGTTGAGCTTCTTGGTTTCAGTTCAATTCTTCCGTTGTAATTTTTAGACTTTGAACTTTATAGCTTCACATGGCTATTGGAGTGAAAAAAAATAGTAGAATTCCAAAAAGAAAAAAGTTGGCTCCTATTCAATCCCCTCTAGTTACTAACACGGTCCAACAATCTGTTTGTTCTTATTCAATGCAGTAGTGCTTAAATTAACAACTTAGAGTCAACAAGATTTACACTATGTAATAGTAATGCAAGCTACATACTGTGGCTATGGAATGGAGATCTTTACAGGACACGGTTCCATCAAGAGGAACCGCAGGTAAGTGTAGTTTATAATTTGCCAAGAAAGTTAACAGGAAAAGGAAGAAACGACATTTTCTGAATCTACAACGTGTAAAGGGAAGTGGACTAATGGTTATCCAAAATTGACATTACGACCAAGCACAGTGTTTTGTGTGCTTAACTACTAATTTTCAATGTGTAAGTCTAACAAAAACAGAAAAATGTGGCCCTACACATCAGGAGACTGATGGTTGCTCACGTATCAAACCAACAGTAAACGAATTCTTTCAGATTTGGAAACCAAAAGCATGAGCATGAACATGAACATGAACAGAAACACAAGATGTCCCCCATCGTAAAATGAAGGGAGGCTAGCCCAATGCAAAACAGCCATATTTCCCTCACCTTCCATATTTCGTATGTTTAGCAAGATCACATCAATCGAGACTCAATTATTTCACACCAAATGCAACAAGAAATTGTTAGGATAAACAAGTATCTAGTCCTGACGTCCACATACAAAATTGGACGCGCAAATTTGGTAACAGAAGAAGTCTCTGGTTCTACCACCCCACATTGCAGAAACCCAGCCTTAAGTAATCAGATCAAAGCCCCAAAATACCAATAAGTTGAAACCCTCATAGTTTGTAGGACCAAATCCAACCCAACGACATCGCAGAAGGGCCAAATATACGATCGTTGCCTCATGTCAGAACCCTAGAACCGCGAGAACCGAAATAGAAGAAGAACGAGATCGTTTGCCATTGCAGGCCGCGTGCGTACCTTCCTGGGTGCGCCATTCTGGAGGAAAGGCAGGACGCACTCCTCCTCGGGGGCACCCGACGCCGCCTTCTCCTTCGCCCACTCCTCCGCGTACGCCTCTACCGACTGGCGCGGGGGCGCTGCGGGGGATCTGCGACGCGTCGTAAGGGGCGAGGGCGCCGCCGAGGGGAGCCCGCGGACGCGGGCTCGGGTCTGGACGCGGACCGATCGGCGCGGGGCCATGCCGGAGGCAGGCGCCTCCGAAGCCGCCGGCTGTGGTGACGGGGGCTGATGATCGCCGCCGCGGAGTCGTAGGAGGCGGACAGAGCGGCGGGTGGGCAAGGGGGAGGCGGGGGCGGGAGGGCCTGCCATTGGTGGGGAGACGGTGATCGGCGAGGTTAGGGTTAGGGTTTCGTGCGATGCGCGACGTCGGGTTGGTGGATTTTGTGAGGTTGCGGGGCGGAGAGGAGCGGAGGGAGGTTGAGGTGAAGGCGGGAAGAGGAAGAAGAAGAAAAATTGGGCGGTGCGGGTGCGGGTGCGGGTGCGGGTGCGGGTGCGGGTAGTTTTGTGGGGGGGTAGTGCCGTAGTGGGGTAATGGTTTGTTTCGGAAATGCTATCCGACGGGCATGCGGCAAATTGCCAACTGCCGCTCTCAACTAAAGGACGAATTAGATGACGTCAGCGCTCCTCATAATTGAATTCAAATTTTTGAAAGTCTGTAGCTTTTAAACCCACCATCCGACTCACCGTCCGTTTGAAACATGGTGTTTTTAGAGCATGTATATATTAGCCGTTTGTAATTATTGCCATATAAGATTTTTGATGATGTGGATAGAAGAGAATAAGGAGAGAGAAAGAATTCGTCTGACATACAACAAGCAATCTATAAGGCACTTATAGACAATTTTTTGCTGTTGTATCAATGTCGTCGGTAGAAATTGTGAGGTCAACTGAGAGATAACCCACCATATATGAGGCAGCATATCAGTGCACAAGCACCATTTGGTGCACATATGGAAAAACTTTTTGTTTGGGTATCAAATTAGCATAAAAAATTCTGAAAAAAATTCTAGATGTAATTTATGGTGTTTTGTTCCACCCTTTAAAATTTGAAGTTCAAACTCAAAGTATGTTAGAAGATCTGAAAGAAGTTTCTTGTGAATAGTAACATTTCTTGTTTTTTTCCAAAGACCATTTGATCTATCATCCGTCGAAATTTCTTTTTGTATCTTCTAACATACTTTGAGTTTGAACTTCAAATTTTAAAGGGTGGAACAAAATACCATAAATTACATCTAGAATTTTTTTCAGAATTTTTTATGCTAATTTGATACCCAAACAAAAAGTTTTTCCATATGTACACCAAATGGGCTTTGTGCACCTGATATGCAGCCAATATATGAGTTGTCTTTAGTTATGTCTATTGATGACATTGAGATTAATACACATAACAACCGTATTTACTATTGTACATACCCTTATGATGAGATCTTCAGACAATATCCAACTTGCATATATTTCGACTTTATTTAGTTGCAGCTTATGTCGAATGTTGTAGTTTTTTTGGTTACATCCGGTTCTTCGTTTTGTTCCACTACAATCTTTGTACTGCTGCTGCGCAGAATAACCTAACATCAACTAAAATAAGATAGAGATACACCTTTTTGCATGTGTGAACATTGCTTACGAACTACTCGAGTGGAGCATTGGAACAGTCAACAGTGCCCCCTGAACTAATGGAACATCCCGATGAATCACTGGAACGCTGCCCCTGATCGAGTGGAACACTGACGATGATCGTGGAGCCGCCACATGGAGCGGCGGTGAACTAATGAAACACTGACGATGACCGTGGAGCCGTCACAGGGAGCGGCGGTTGGAGAGCTCTGGTCGTTCTCCAAGCGTTGATCTCTAATTGAACGGCTGTGATTTGAGAATCTCTTAGTGGAGTATGGTCCGTGTTGTTTGATGCACGCCTATGGCGCATTTGAACCTAGAGTCTAGACTAACGCAGTCAGGATTTTAAAGTGATATTACACACCTGTTTGGATAACAGAAATTCACCCCAAAAAAATTGTTGGAAATGGTGACACTCTTGCAGGATCTGTCATAAGATCCAGGACGCCATAACGTACGATGTTGCATATTCAGTGCAAGAGGAACTGGAAACAACAAATGCAAAACTAGACACGTAAGAAAGAACCACCATGCATGGCAAAAATAGTAAGAAACTGGTGTATGTGGCATCAATTAAGTTTGTTTGAACTATACGTGAGTAGAAATTAACCTGAAGTAACCTGACATATTAACGGTGATCACTGTTCATTTCTAAGCGCTTTATGCAATCTTTCTATCCCTTTCTCATAGGGATGGGTAACAAGTAAACCAATATTTTCTCCATCCTACGTACTTGAACAGATGTGTGAGGTAACTCATTAAGCAACTAGGCCTCAGTCCTTTTCTTTTTCTCAGGTTTATAACTTTTTTTTCTCTCTCTAAGCCTAAGCTCTTGCTAGTTAAACTTATGAGCCCTATAAACACAACACACATCTGTTCAATCAACCCAAGGCCGGCCATCGGATTCAGATCAAACGCCCAGCTCTCACTGGAACATGGGCGCCGCGTACGCGCCCAAGTCCCCAAACAAGAACGTGTCAACCTCCGCGTAGCCGACGCCGCCGTCGTCATAGCACCCGAAGTACGTCTGCACGTCGTCCGGGAAGCTGCACTGCGCGGACGACGCGCCGCCGATGTGCTCAGGCTGTTGCTGCTGGATCGGCGGCGGCGGTGAAGGCGAAGACGAAGATGAAGACGGCGAGCCAGTGCTGCTCTCGGAGGCGGCTGCCCCCTCGATCATTCCCTTGAACTTGGGCGACTGCAGCAGCAGGCTGAGCGCCGACGTCGTGGGCGCTGCGTGAGCCAGCGGAGGGAGCCGCGCGGCGAAGTGGTCGTCGGTTGTTTGGTCCTGCGGCTCGTCGTGGTGGAAGGCAGCGGTCATGGCCTCGTCGAGATCGATGGTGGGGTGCTGGTCCAGGTCGCCGAGGAGCTCGCCTGGAATATTGGCGGTGGCGTCGAGACCACCGTCGGCGTCGGCACATGGGCGGCAACGGTGGTACCACTTGATGTAGCGGCTGATGTCGAAGTTGGTGACGGCGTTGAGGCCGCGGGACTCGATCGCGGCGATGTCGTACGCCATGGCCGCCTCCTCCTGCGTTGCTGCCGCGCAAAATCAAGACTGTCAGTGGTTTTTAAAAAAACTATTTTTTAAAGGAAATCTCTATGGAATCGTTGGTTTCAGAGTCTCAGTACGCGATGGCAAAACGGCATGGTAGATCTGAGTTTCCGGTGGATCTCTACTACTTAAAAGAAACAATTAGTGGTCGTCCGTCCTCCTTGTCCGATGTGAGCGGTAAGATCTATCTTTTTGTGAGACGTGAGTAGTTGGATCTTTCAGCCACTCCCAATTCAACAGGAACTGCACCCACCCGCTATCATCCATGTGGCTCTTTGCCGAACTGCTCGATCCCCCACGTCTTCCATCTCCACCACCATGTCTCCCAACTTTTCCTCCCTTCCATCTCCATCCGATCTAGGACATCCTATTGGAGTGCCGTGCTCGCCACCAACCTCTCCGCCTTCGGGCTCTACAATCTCAAGCCAGCCCTGCCACGATTTCGTCGCCGATGGCCGTGGTCGTCGTTGATGAGTCGGCGAAGCCGCCGGTGACGGCGGGAACTGTTGTTAAGTTGTCTCCGTTGGCAAAATCGCGGATGTCCCCTACAAAGGGGAAGGCGAGGACAGGCCCAGGGGCTGAACTGGTTGTGCTCCTGCCACCTGCGCCGCCGAAGTGGGAGAGAGGAGGTGTGGAGGAGAGGGGCGAGCTGGCGAGGCAGCTCAGGGAGGAGTCCAAGGGTGGTTCCTCGGGTTCATGGAGTGGTTCCTAGATGCCGACGCCGACGCTCTTTGTGGATGGAGGTGATGGTGGGTGATGCTTGGGCTTGCTCAGTGGGTTGGCTAGTTGTGTTGACAATGGTGGCAGTAGGAGGCTTGACTTGCTTTGGTTTGCTTTGTTGTAGCCTTCGGTTGTGAACTGATGAAATGAGTGTTGCTTGTTTGAGCTATTTGCTTTGGCTTGCTCTTGTGTTTGCCTTTGCCTGTGAAGTGAGGCAATGGGGTTGGCTTGTGTTGGCTTTGTGCTATTTTGGTGAGGCCCTGACTGTGGGTGAGGCTTTGTGGGTGTGGCTTTATGGGTGAGGTGCTTTCAGCTAGGCTGTGTTGTGCTCTCTCTTGCTCCTATGCATGATAATTATGCCCTCCTCTTATCCGTTTAGCTCTCACATCTCACTATATGGCTATGGACCACTGGTCCAAAGGTGTCTCGACGTGGTTCCTAGATGCCTTGGGGTTGGACCCCCCACGCGTTGCTGCAACGAGCCAACAATGCGCCGCCTCTCTGTCCTTCTCCCCTACCCCTCGCTGTCGCCTCCCCAGCCCTCCAACCCGTCACTCGCGTCGACGGGGTCGTGGATGACCCGATCTGGCATGTTGGGGAATTGGCCTGGGACAAAATTGCTTTTTTAGCTCTTGAATCTAGAACTGAACATCTCTTGAGCTTCTTGTTCCTGTGTGAATCTAAAATTGCTCTTGTACAAAATAAAAAATCAAATTTCAAGATTCTCATGTAGTTAAATTGTGCCAAACTATTCTCACGAGACTGCATGTCAAAGATATGAACTTGGAGATAGTTTGATGATCCAGATGACCTCATGGGGACTGCTTGTCAATGTTGACATGAACCTCAAGATTTGTCGCTCTAGTTGAAGCTTATGAAAAGTTTGTGGATAGCTCCTAGTTCAGGATCTTCTTCACTAAGATAGACTTTTAATCAACTTCAATATTCATTGCAAATGAAAAAATGTTGTAAAAATTGGGTGATTGAGGTATTTTGAGCACAATGATTCAATTTAGGACTTTTTTGTCTCTAGGATGGTCATTGTTAGCTTCTTGATCTCACATCGACATTCTGACATGGTCATTATCACTTTAGGATCCCTATTGATGAACTTGCTAAATTTGAAGTTTTGCTTAAAGTGTTACAATTCATCGTTTTATCTTGAGCCTTCTAGCTTGGCTTTGAGATATATATATATATATATATATATATATATATATATATATATATATATATATATATATATATATATATATATATGTCTTAACATGATCTTATAGTAAAAATGCTAGCTTGTTCTTTTGGGTAATCTCCAAAGCTTCTTGTACTAAAAGTTGAAAAATTCAAAAAAATGAAGCCACTCCGTTGCATTTCATGCATGCTTTCTTATGTTTTTTCCTCATTTCTGCATTTGTCATCTCTGGATGAGAGGAAGGCGTGATTCCTTGATGACTCCATTGTCAAAGGGGGAGAAGATGTAACAAAAATGTTAAAAAGGGGAGCTATTTAGAGAAAAAGGAAGAAAATAGATTTTTCTAAAAAATGATGATCATAGTGAGGGGGGAGCATTTAATTTGCATTCTTATGGTTTTATTGCCATTTCTGAACTTGAATTGCAATTCATGGAACTTCACAATGATCAAAGGTTAAATTGAACAATTGTTCCTTCATATGGACCTTAAGTGAGGTTTTTTACTCTTCTCTGTAAATTGAAGCTTTCTTGCTTTTTTTACTCGATCTCACTTGCATATGCTAATCTAAAGCCAACTTGGTCATTTCCATTGATTTCTCTTGCTTTTGGACCAAGTTGTGTCTTTGGACGAAAACGTCGAGTATTTCTATTTTCAAACCTCAAACTTACATTTTCTGAGAAATTGTCAATGTGTTCATCAAGGGGGAGATTGTGGATATTATGGGGATATGCTCACGGTCTTAGAATGATGATACAATTGGCAATGTCATTGAAGTTTTGTCGAAACACTCGTTTTCGGCAAAGTTCACATGCTGTCAGGTTCCAGGCGATCAGACCGACCAAGGTGGCGGTTAGACCGGCCATGCCTCGGGTCGAGTGGCTGGCGGTCAGACCGGCCATAAAGAAATTTTGAGTTTGGAGCTGGGCCAAAAATGGAGGGTGTAGGCAAGAGAGGGGATTCTTCTACACTTGGTCTCATAATTTTTGGAGCTTCGAGTCAAAAGATATATTCGTTTGAAATTTCTAGAGAGTTTCGGATTTTCAGGGTGGAATTTTGGCTAAGTCCCTTGCTGGGCGGTCAGACCGGCCAGCTGGCGGTCTGACCGGTTTTGACTTGTTTGTCGGTCATCTTGGCGGTGATGATTGTTTGGTTAGGTTAAGTTCATGGGTTTCAGTGCATATGTGTTGCGTGATGCATGTTTTGACTAACATAGGTCAAGTTGCGAAGAACTTGTTTCCGGAATCGATTTTTTTGTCTATTGTTGTGCAGGACGCTTGGAGGTCAACGACGGTCAACGGCGAGGATGATCGGGACTAGGCACGGAGAGCTGAGGTTCAGAATGATCGAGGATGCCGGATGAAGTCAGTGGATTCAAGTATGGCGCAAAATGGACAAAGATGACCGAATGGGAAGTTCGGTGCAACAGGTTGCATCAAGTGGCGCGGGGGTCGGTGCAAGTGCCATAGTGGTTTCGGTGGGAGCCGGATGGGAGAGACTTGCCGACATGAAGAGAGTCGTTGATCAACTTACACGTGACGAAGCATAGGATTGCTTCATGGGGATTGAACTCGGTCTTCGGAGAAGGATCGAGAAGGGGTATTTTGGTAACTTCACCTAAATACTGACTTGATGACCTTTTGCTAACCCGCGGCACAAGACGGCGCAAGGAGAAGTGGTTTAGGTCAAGAGGAGATGAAGACGACGCTTTAAAATACGTGCATAAGTGAAACCCGTTTGTGTGTGGGCTTAACGGTTGCCCATTAGGGATACTCTTCTAGAAGCTAGCTTCCACTATAAATAGGGGAGGGTGCTAGTTGTGCACCTCTCAACCCTCATATCTAAAACCCTAGTTTGTGTTTTAGGGTTAGGAGAGAATAGTAGAGAGGTTAGGGTCTAGGGAGATGGATTGATTGTGTGCTCATGTGTTGAGTCTTTGTCCTCCTGGATGGAATGGCTGTAAACCAACATCAATCCCAAATCAATCCAAGCAAGATTCCTCAAGATGAATCTCTTTTTATTCTTACTCTCTATTTTGTGATTTTGGGGTTTTCTTTGATCCGTGAGTTTTCCTTTATTTTCTGGCCTAGATCTAGCTTGATGTGACATGTGGGAATACATCTAGGATCATCTTGATCATCAATCACCCACGAGCAAGTGTTTGGATCATATTTTGGTTTTGACTCGGTTTTGGAGCAACCTTCACTCAAACGGAAAAATGTCGGAACTTTGGCAAGGATCTTCACGATCCTTAATTGGAATATGTTCCTGACATCCTAGAGAAGGTATGTCTCAAGTTTGGTAAGGTTTGGAGTTGCAAATCAAAAGTTAGACCGATTTGTAATTTTGAGTTCGGACTGATTTTACTGTTCATTATACTAGAGGTCAGACCGCCAACTAATTAGAGGTCTAACCGATTTTCCAAAGGTCAAACCGCCAACTACATGGAGATCTGACTGCCCAACTCTTTAGGTTTTGAGTTTGTGTGATTTTGGTCTATTTGCTTCGGGGTTTTGATTGGATTCAATACAAGTCTTCCATTGTGCTTGTATATTAATCTTCATAGTTTTTATAGCTATTGGAGTGAAAATCGTGTTGAATTCAATCAAGGCGAAAAAGAGATCATGCTCCTATTCACCCCCTCCCCCCCCCCCTTTAGTCGCCGTTTTGGTCCAACAGCCCAACACCTAGTGCGATGTCTTCAGTGGAATCAACGGCAAAAAGTAGTGCAATTCAATGTTTTAAGTGCTTAGGGCGTGGTCATATTGCAAGGGAATGTCCAAATAACCACACCATGCTTGTCACTGACGAGGGTGATTATGATTCCGCAAGTGAAGATGAACACCAAGCTGATTTTGCAAGATAATGATATCGAGGATGACGAAGATCTAGGCAAGACATATTGTGATTTTGAAATAGGTATCTCTCTCATTGTCACAAAGAAGGTGTCGAGTGTTCATCCAAAAGAAGATAATGACCAGCTTTGCAACCTATTCCAAACCAAAGCAACGGTAAAAGGTCGGGTGTGCAAGGTAATCATTGATGGAGGTAGTTGTCACAATTTGGCCAGCAAAGAGTTATGCACAAAGCTTGGTTTAAAACTATTGCAACATCCCCTTCCATATTATGTACAATGGTTGAGAAATAATGGGGAGATGAAGGTGAGCAATATGGTCAAGGTTGAATTTCATATTAGTGATTATGTGGACACCGTGGAGTATGATGTCGTGCCTATGTTAGTGTGCCATTTGCTATTAGGCCGCCCATGGCAATTTGATCATTTAGTTCAGCACAACGGTTTCACCAACCGGTATTCATTCAAGTGGAACTCAAAGGATATTGCCCTTCGTCCTATGTCTCCAACACAAATTGTGCCTGATAATATGCAAAAGAAAGAGGCTGACATTACCAGTGCACAATCACGAGAGAGAAAGCAACTGCGTGAGAGCCCAAAGCCTAATCTGAGTGCAAAACGAAATCCTGAGGGAGGTAAGTTAGTCATGACAGCAACCAAATCAGATATGTGAGAGGTGCGAGAGAACCCATATTTGATGCACTTTGTACTCTTGTACAAAGATGTATTGCTCTCTACTAACGACTTGACTTCTCTTCCTAGTATTGTTTCCAATGTTTTGCAGGCTTTTGAGGATGTCTTTCTGGAGGAGATACCCACTGGACTACCTACAATTCGTGGGATTGAGCACCAAATTGATCTAATTCTAGGAGCATCTCTTCCAAACCGTCCACCATATCGCGCCAATTCGAACGAGACAAAGGAAATTCAATGCCAAGTGCAAGAGTTACTTGAGAAAGGGTATGTACGTGAAAGTCTTAGCCCTTGTGTTGTTCCAGTTATTCTTGTTCCTAAGAAAGATGGTACATGGCGAATGTGTGTAGATTGTAGAGCTATCAATAATATAACTGTTAGATATCGTCATCCTATTCCTAGGTTAGATGATATGCTTGATGAATTTAGTAGCTCTATTATTTTCTCTAAGATTGACTTACGTAGTGGATACCATCAGATTAGGATGAATCATGGAGATGAATGGAAAATAGCCTTTAAGACTAAATTTGGATTATATGAATGGTTAGTTATGCCTTTTGGATTAACTAATGCCCCTAGTACATTCATGCGCTTAATGAACCATGTTTTACGAGCTTTCATTGGTCGATTTGTGGTAGTCTATTTTGATGACATTTTGATATATAGCCGCTCTTTGTAAGAACATGTTCAACATCTCACACAAGTGTTAGAAATGCTTAGAACTGAACAATTGTATGCTAATCCTGAGAAGTGTACCTTTTGCACTGAAAAAGTGGTGTTCTTGGGCTATGTAGTTTCAGTCAATAGGGTTGAGGTCGATGATTCTAAAATTACATCAATTAAGAATTGGCCTACTCCTGTTAATATTAGTCAAATTCGAAGTTTTAATGGTCTTGCTAGTTTCTATCGTCATTTTGTGAGAGATTTTAGTACCATTACCGCACCTTTGACTGAGTTAACTAAGAAGGGTGTTCCTTTTGAGTGGGGTGAATCGCAAGAACATGCTTTCCAAGAATTAAAGAAACGATTAACTGAAGCACTATTGCTTGTTTTACCTGATTTCACTAAGATTTTCGAAATTAAATATGACGCTAGTGGAATTGGTATTGGTGGTGTTCTCATGCAAGAGGGAAAACCAATCGCATACTTTAGTGAGAAACTAGGAGGTGCTCAAATGAACTATCCTGTTTATGGTAAAGAGTTTTATGCTTTGGTTCGTGTTCTTGAAACTTGGCAATATTATCTTTGGCCTAAAGAGTTTGTAATTCATTCTGATCATGAATCGTTGAAGTATTTAAAAGGTCAAGCTAAGTTGAATCGTAGACATGCCAAATGGGTTGAATTTATTGAAACTTTCCCATATGTTATTAAATACAAGAAAGGTAAAGAGAATGTGGTAGCTGATGCTTTGTCTAGGAAAAGTGTGCTTTTCACACAATTGGAAGTGCAGGTTCCTGGTTTAGCTAGTTTAAAAGAGTTGTACACTTCTGATCATGATTTTGCAACACCTTATTCGAAATGCATGGATGGGAAAGGCTGGGATAAGTTCCATGTGCATGATGGCTTCTTATTTCGTGCTAACAAGCTTTGTGTTCCAGATTCGTCCGTTCGTTTGTTACTTTTGCAGGGATCTCATGTAGGAGGATTGATAGGACACTTTGGGAGAGAGAAGACTTTAATGATGTTGGCCGACCACTTTTACCAGCCAAAGATGCGAAGAGACGTTGAGAGGTTTGTTCAATGATGCATTACATGTCATAAAGCTAAATCTAAACTTAATCCACATGGTTTATATACCCCGCTTCCTATTCCTAGTGCTCCTTGGGAGAATATTAGTATGGACTTTGTTTTAGGATTGCCTAGGACTAAGAGGGGGAGTGATTCTGTTTTTGTAGTTGTGGATCGATTCTCTAAAATGACGCACTTTATTCCTTGTCATAAGAGCGACGATGCGTCGTATGTAGCTAACTTGTTTTTCAGGGAGATAGTGAGATTGCATGGAGTACCCAAGACTATTGTTTCAGATCGTGATGTTAAATTCGTGAGCTACTTTTAGAAGACTTTATGGGCCAAGCTTGGAACAAAGTTGTTATTCTCTACAATTTGTCACCCACAAACTGATGGACAAACGGAAGTGGTGAATAGAACACTTTCCATGTTGCTGTGAACGATGATAAAAAAGAACTTAAAGGAGTGGGAAGATTGTTTACCGTACGTGAAGTTTGCTTATAATAGAGCGGTACATTCTACTAATCAATTGTGCCCATTCGATGTGGTGTATGGCTTCAAACCAACTACAACGCTGGACTTGTTACCTCTACCTCTCCAAGAACGTGTTAATATGGAGGCATCGAAGTGTGCTGATTTTGTGATGAAACTTCATGAGAAGACAAAAGAAGAGATTGAAAAGAAGGCTCATTACTATGTTGAAAAACGAATAGGAAATGAAAGAAGATGTTATTTGAGCCCGGTGATTTGGTTTGGGTTCATCTACGCAAAGAATGCTTTCCAGATAAGCGTAAGTCCAAGTTGATGCCACGTGGTAATGGTCCTTTCAGAGTGCTCGCTAAGATCAATGATAATGCTTATAAGATAGAACTTCCAAGTGATGACTATGCGGTGAGTACTACATTTAATGTGGCTGATTTATCACCATTCTTTGGATCGGAGGACGTAGAGTCGAGGACGACTCCTTTTCAAGAGGGGGAGGATGATGAGGACATCTCTACGACCACTACACCTTCCACTCCAAGTGATGAGGACATCCCTACGACTACGACTACTACTTCAAGTGTGCATGAGACTGTTCATGAAGTACCAACCGGTCCAATGACTAGAGCCAAAGCCAAGCTGCTAAACCAACAGAATGAGAATTGGCTTCTACCCCATGCAAATACTTTGTGCATTCTTAGATTTGAACACTGTGAAGACTTTGGAGCCAAAGCAATGGAGGAGACCCATGGAAGATCAAGGGAAGTCACGTTCAGTTGCCACGCCCAGGTTTACGACCAGAGCTACGACCAAGTTCCAGCTCTACGACCAATTCTACGACCAGGACCCAGCTCTACGACCAGTTCTACGACTAGATCCCAGGTCTACGACCAGTTTCCAAATTTACGACCAGGTCCACAACCAAGTGTTGGCCGAAGGATGTAGTCGTGCAGGACAGAGAACACCGGTTGGAGTCTATGACCAGATGCCACCACGCAGCGCTGTAGGGGAAAGACCCAAGTAGTACTCGTCGAGAACAGTAGTCGGCATGAACAGTGCTCAGTGTAAATAGTACTCGGTGTGAATAGTAATCCGAACACAATGTTTCGATTAGGTGTTGGATTCAAAATCCGTTGGCCGAATCAATTAAGCGCCGGCCCTAGGCCTTGGTGTGTGAGTTAGGATGGCACTATAAATACCACCGTGACCCCCCATGTATTCTTAAGACCACGTTTATTCAAGAAATAGCAGATTGCTTTTCATGACTTGTTCTTCTCCTAGGGTTAGCTATTGCAACTGAAATCTAGAGAGGGGAATTGGGTGTTCTTCGCTGTTGTTCTTGCTCGTCCTTGGGTATTGGGGGAGCATCGCATCCACTTGGTGGTCTCGTGGATATTCAACATCTAAGTGTGTGGTTGGGCGAGTTTATGTGTTGCAGGTTGTTGCATTGGCAGCGTATTGGCTTCATGAGATTCGTCAGGCTACTCGAGTTATCTTAATCCTACATCGAGAAGATAGGGCACCCCGTATAAAATTGGACTAATGATCTACGATGTCATAAATGACCTGAATTATATGCTTCAGTTTGTCCAACCATAGTATCAGTCATCATCATATGCTTCAAAAGAGGGTTTAGATTATGTATATAATTGTAGACGTGGCGAAGGAGAGAATCCAACGTACTACGAAACGTCAGAAGAGAAGTAGGAGGAATCGAAGGGGTTCAGTTTGTTCTGAAAATGCAAGCTCTGATATTAGCCGACATACAATGGAATGGCAGGAATGCTTAGCCTGTTTTGTTATACCCTTATACTGAACCATAGACGTTTAGCTTCGTTTTTATATGGTTAGATGAGGATATGATTCTTATTTGTAATTCTTGTTTTGGTCATTGTATATAGAAACATGTGCATGCCACCCTTGTGGTCCCGTCACGAATGGTATAAAACTATAAATAGCAATGATCTCAACGCTCTGAAAAAACATGGGAGAGTATCATATCTTCAAGACAAACATGCTTTAGGAAACATAAACAAGTCTAACGTTGACATTAGTTTTATCAGTTCACCATGATGACATTATTTCCCACCAATTTTTGTTAGTTCTATTCAAAGTTGACTGCCTACTTCAAATGATACACATGTATATTTGGATTAGTTTTATGGTGTATTTAAAACATTTGTTCTTGTTTCATGCTATCTAGACTAAAGAGATTAATTAATGTTGCTTCTGAGTTGACGTAAACTGTCATGCAGAAATCAAAATGTTATGTTCATTGAGTTTGAAAGCATGGCATCACCTATGGTTAATGCGACGCATCCTTTTGGTAAGCATGCTCTTTCAATGTGGACAATATTTTTCTATGTAGGCTAGCCTCCATGATATTCTCTTTGCATGCACTCCCTAGTGCAGTTATGGAGATATATCGTAGATTTTGCATACTGTGATGGTTCTCATGTCTTTTCTTATGAGCGAGCAAAATGTGAGTTCGAACAATTATTTTTGTATAGATTTAGATGTTTAAATTGTCATATCGATGTTATATTTGGTTGATATTAGATTAATTAATGTTGGTTCATGTTCTAGACAGTTCTTTTAATTGCTTCATTCACTTTATGTGTTAAAGACAAATATTATTTCTGTAAGGTTTGGGGTTCCGTTGCAACGCTCGAGCATCCTACATATCAATGCAATAAAAGTTTATTTTTCTAATGCGAAAAGAGCTCTCTGTGATATTGTTCGTTTCCAATGCTCTCAAGCCTTATTTGACACATGAACCATTTGCAATAAGGAACAATGTATATTTCAATGAAATGATTTGAACATTCTATGATTGCATATTCAAGTGGATAGTATGTTTGATACATAGTTAGTGCTCATTGCACAAAAATCATTGATGCAAAGTATGAGTTTCTGTTGCAATGCACAGGCACATGACTAGTATAATCTAATAATCGTGAGGTCTCCAACTAGGAGGCATGAAGAGCAATGGCTGGGACGTTTTCAGTACAGGATGTGTGCGTGTGGCGTGGCAAATGCAGCATCCCTTGGGGTAACCGTATGTGCCAATCTCTCTTGTCACCTACAAGGCTGTGCTGAATTTTGGACACTATTGGCCTGTTAGACCATCAAAATTCCTAAACTAGCCCCCCTAGCTCCAAAATTCCAATTTTGGCCCTCTCTCTACTTCTTCTTGCCACAGATCGCAAAGAAGGCTCCTGCGCTTCACCACAAAGACACCTAGCTATCGCTAACACGCCGCAGCAAGAAGAAGCTCTGACTCACGGCGGCGGCTTGTTGCGCCACACGCGCACGTGGCCACGCCAGACCTCGCAGGTGCCGCTTCATATGCACCACGCTACCGCCATTACGCCCGGCCCCAAGACGCCTCATCATTGCCCATGCGCATTCTAGTCTCGGCTGGGCATCCCGCGCCCCAAGATCCATAAACGAGCTAACGCTAACGCCAAAGACTATTTTCGCCACGAAGAAGAGAGGAAGAGAGCCAGAGAGGAAGAGAAGGGAGAAGCCAACCAGATAGCAGTTGAAGTTCGCCTAGTTGCAGAAGTTGTGAATCGTCTTGTGAGCACCTAGAAAAGGTAATTGTCATTCGCATGCGGCTATAGTTTTAGCAATGTGATGCGGCTATAGTTTTAGCAATGTGATTCGCATGTAATTAGATGAATGGTAGCTTCTTATTGTAGCAACCGAGTAGTTAGAGTTGTGTAGTCAGTGTATTTTTACTTAGTGTTCGGACGTAAAATTAGAAGACTTAGTGTGATTAGCACGTGATTAGAAGACTTAGTAGTTAGCAATGTGATTAGCACATAAGTGGGGAGGAGGAGGACGTGGAAACAGCCAGTTCCGAAGACGAGGAAGACAGAGAAGCTGCTACGGGAGGTGCAGTTGGTAGTGTTGGGACCACCGACGTTGCTTACGTCCCCTCAAGATTGGACGACGTCGCAACGACATCGCTAGTTCTGCCACAACCGGAGGAGGCTGAGTGGGGGGTTCAATGAAGACACCCTGCTCCTAGGGCAGCGCTTCCCTAACAAGAGAGCCAGATATGCCGTTAACATTGGTCGAACGTATCGGGTGCAGAGGTCCAACCCCGACACCTATATCGTTAGGTGTGTTGATGAATCCTGTGCTGGGAAGGTCCGTGCACAGCAGTTCACAGCCGCTGCCATGGGCTTCTGGATAACGGTGCTGAAGGACCACACATGCGAGATAGTTGAGCCGCTTCATAGGCACCACAACATGACGTCCTCATATGTTGCCAACCTGATAAGCCACCTCATCGCTGGAGATGTTTCCATTTCGCTAAAGCTTCTACTAGCAGATGTTGCCAATATGGTGGGTTCCAGGTCAGCTACAAGAAGGCATGGTGGGCGAAAACGGAAGGTCGTGGAGCGAATGTTCGGCACATTCAAAGAGGCTTACAACCTAGTCCCAAGAATGTTGCATCAAATCGCATAATAAAATCCTAGGACATACATAAACAAGCTTGATCGGGTGCATCTGACGGAGGGGCCCAATTGTTTTGTTCTTGACAGGGTCTTATGGGCTTTTCGTTAGGCAATCGAAGGGTTCAAGCAGTGTCATCCCGTGCTGACCATGGATGGCACCTTCCTATGTGAGAAGTACAAGGGTACCATCCTCACCGCGGTTGCAGCCAATGCGAACGACCAGTTACTCCCCGTGGCCTTCGCAATTGTTGAGAGCGAGAACACCGATAGCTGGTTGTGGTTCCTGTCTAATGTGAGGTAGGCGGTGGTCCAAGACCACCCAGATGTGTGTGTCATCTCGTACCGTAATGCTGGGTTGCTGTCCGCGTTGAGCACGATGCAAAACGGGAAGCAGCCGTCATTCCAGTGGAATGATGTCAGTAGCCGTTGGTGCATGAGGCATCTCGTGGAAAACTTCCACACAAGGTTTCGGAGCAAGGACCTAATGAAGATATTCAAGAAGCTACGCATGCAAAACCAAAGGCGGAAGTTCGATGCGGTGTGGAGACAGCTCGACGAGGAGACCGGGAAGCATTTAAGGAACTCGGAGGACGCCATGGCAGGGGCAGTGACAGGAGGGTCCGTGAGAGTTGGGGAGTTCACACAGTGGGTTAACATGCACGCACCAGTTTTCTAGTTTTTCAAAGTCTTTTAAAAGCTTCAAAAAAAAGCATTTGTATTTTATTGGATTAATTACAGCTTAATTGGAAATTTCAGAAAATGAAAAACAATTTAAATGAATAAAATAAACTTCTATTAAATTCAAATTTTTTATTAAATCTATTCATGTTCCAAGGATTTTTATGGAATTTTCTTGAATTTTCTAAAATTTATTTTATTTTGGATTTTTCCAGTTTTTTATCACTTTTCTTTTCTTTCACTCTCCTATTTTCTCTCCTCTTTGAAGCTCATGCGGCTGGCATGATCGTCCAAGCTACCGCTGCGTGTTGGCGGCAGCCTAGGTGTCAGTGGGGGCAAGAGGAGCCTTATCATGCGTGGCTACAACAGAAAGAGAGGAGGGGCCAAAATTGGAATTTTGGGGCTATGGGGGCTAGTTTAGGAATTTTGGTGGTCTAACGGGGCCAATAGTGTCCAATATTCGGTTGTGCTGAGCTAGCTTGTGGTTGAGGAGTGCTGACTACCGAGCTCCTCTCCTCTCTCTTCCACCTAGTGCGGTGGTGCCCCTACATACCGCCGCGTGGAGGGACCGTTGGAAGGTGGTGTCGGTGGGCCCCACGGGAACAGCTAACCAACAACTAACTACTATGAATTTAAACCGTGGATAAAGACCATAATGCCCTCGATTCCCACTGTCTATTGGTCATTTTGCAAAGAAGCAACCCTACTGTTCGCCACTGGGTATCCATTACTTTTGTCCAAACCCATACTCACATTATTGGGGAGAGTATGGGTAAAAAAATGCATTTGAATTCGGGTGTGGGAGGGTAATACCCCTTACCTATATTTTACCCAAACCCATTCAAACAAATTAACAAACAAAGCATATATTCAACAAAATTAAATGCAACACATATTCTCTCTCCTCCCATCTCTCTTCCCGACCCTTCTCACCCATGATATCTCTCTCTCTACAAGGTGAGCTCGACCTCGCCGTCGGCAGCCAGCCACCGAACTCCGGCCGGCAGCCACCAGATCTTCCTCTCCCTTCTCTCCTCTCAATCCCCTCCGCTCTCTATCTCCCTCTCTAGGCGACCTCGGGCTCGTCGTCACCTCACCCAGTATTGCCGCTCATCCCCGCCCCGAGCCACCGCATCGCTACTCCAATATGTCGCCACCAGAAGCCACCACGTTGTTGCTCCAAGCCCCTATCACCAGAAGCCACCACGCCGCCGCTCGCTGCCCCGAGCCACCACATCGCCACCGCCATCAAGGCCACCGCTTCATCGTCCCAAGCCACAAAGTTGTCTCAAGCCGCATCCTCATCGCCGCTTTAGAATCACCGATCACTTTGTTAGAGTTTAATCATTGTTTAGTTTTCCTTTTATTTTTTGATGCTTGTCATATCTGTTTGGTATGAGAAGAAACCGAGTTGGATTCAAAGTCCATGTACTCAGCCTTTATAAGGCACAGTTGAGTCTTGTGAGTTAACATGAAAAAACAATAGAAGAGAAGAAAAAGAAAAAAATAAACAAAGCATGCAGTGCATGAATCACCAAATTAGTTTCTTTCGCTTCTTGCTTGCGTAAATTCCAGAGTGTGCGTGTGTTCCTGCCGAGAAGTTTTGTCGTTGGGTTCTTCTTCCGATTAGCTGAAGTTTCTTTGGTTTAGGCCAACAATTGGTATCAGAGCTCCAGGTTCGAAACCCTAGATGCTGCCCCAGGATGGGTGATCTCGACTCCCGGGGTGGCATATACAGCATGGCGGCGGGCGCGGGGCGGACAGCTATGCCATGGCGCGGAGCACGCTCGACGGCGGCTCGAAGGCGCGTCGGCGGCGCTAGGCGTTCGTCGGATGCGCAGCGCTCAACCGCGACTCGGTAGGAGAGTAGTGTGGCGGAGCTGCACGACGGGCATGGGCAGTCGGAGACACAGCATGGATGGCGGCTTGGCGCGGGCCAGTCTTGACGGGTCAGCAGCGACATTGGGCATAACGGAGCTAGCGGCGACAGTGTAGCGCAATCTCATCGGCAAGCGCATGCATCTAGTTGAGTCCATGCATGTAGGAGCAGTAGTGCTGAGTCATGGGTGTGTGCATATTAGCACATTGAGTTAGTTGTTTGCATGCATGCGTGCATGTGTAATAGATAGTGGTGCACATCGGTGGAATGCAAGATGAGTTGCACGTTGCCAAGGTGAAAGCGTTGTGTCGGTACTAGGCGGTTGAGGTGCTATATTTGTGTGTGTGTCTATGGAGTTGAGTCTGGGATGTTGAAGAGATGTGTTCGCTGTCCTGTATTGAGTAACAGTTGGCCAAGTCGTAGTTGAGACCGATTGCCTCAATAAGTAAGAGTCCAAGATGTGTTCGAGTTATGCCACCGTCTCCGGCTGAGTGTGTGTGAGCCAATTTGAAAGTCGAGTCCAACTTGCAGCTGAGTTTTTAGTCCGAGCACGTGTCTGTGTGTCCTATAGATGAAAGATTAGATTGTGCAAAAAGAAGAACAAGTAAGTACACAATTATTAGGGAGTGATTTGTTAGAGTTCAATCATTGTTTAGTTTTCCTTTTATTTTCTGCTTGCCCATATCCGTTTCATCTGAAAAAGAAACCGAAGTTGGATTCAAAGTCCATGTACTCACCTTTATAAGGCATATTGAGTCTTGTGAGTTAACATGAAAAAGCAATAAAAGAGAAGAAAACAAGAAAACGTTGCATGGAGTGCATGCAGCACCAAATCAGTTTCTTTCGCTTCTTGCTTGCGTAAATTCTAGAGTGTGCGTGTGTTCCTGCCGAGAAGTTTTGTCGTTGGGTTCTTCTTCCGATTAGCTGAAGTTTCTTTGGTTTGGGCCAACAATTGGTATCAGAGCTCCAGCTTCGAAACCCTAGCTGCTGCCCCAGGATGGGTGATCTCGACTCCCAGGGTGGCATATACAGCATGGCGGCGGGCGCGGGGCGGACAGCTGTGCCATGGCGCGGAGCACGCTTGACGGCGGCTCAAAGGCGCGTCGGTAGCGCTGGGCGTGCGTCGGATCTGCAGCGCTCAACGGCGACTCGGTAGGAGAGTAGTGTGACAGAGCTGCACGACGGGCATGGGCAGTCGGAGACGCAGCGTGGATGGCGGCTTGGCACGGGCCAGTCTCAACGGGTCGGCAGCGACGTTGGGCATAACGGAGCTAGCGGCGACCGCGTAGCGCAATCTCGTTGGCAAGCGCATGCATGTAGTTGAGTCCATGCATGTAGGAGCAGTAGTGCCGAGTCATGGGTGTGTGCATATTAGCACATTGAGTTAGTTGTTTGCATGCATGCGTGCATGTGGAATAGATAGTGGTGCACGTCGGTGGAATGCAAGATGAGTTGCACGTTGCCAAGGTGAAAGCGTTGTGTTGGTACTAGACGGTTGAGGTGCCATATTTGTGTGTGTGTCCGTGGAGTTGAGTCTGGGATGTTGAAGAGATGTGTTCGTTATCCTGTATTGAGTAACAGTTGGCTAAGTCGTAGTTGAGACCGATTGCCTCAATAAGTAAGAGTCTAAGATGTGTTTGAGTTATGCCACCGTCTCCGGCTGAGTGTGCGTGAGCCAATTTGAAAGTCGAGTCCAACTTGCAGCTGAGTTTTTAGTCCGAGCACGTGTCTGTGTGTCCTAGAGATGAAAGATTGGATTGCGCAAAAAGAAGAACAAGTAAGTACACAATGATTAGGGAGTGATTTGTTAGAGTTCAATCATTGTTTAGTTTTCCTTTTATTTTCTGCTGCTTGCCATATCCGTTTCATACGAAAAGAAACCGAGTTGGATTCAAAGTCCATGTACTCAGCCTTTGTAAGGCACAGTTGAGTCTTGTGAGTTAACGTGAAAAAGCAATAAAAGAGAAGAAAACAAGAAAATGTTGCATGGAGTGCATGCAGCACCAAATCAGTTTCTTTCGCTTTTTGCTTGCGTAAATTCCAGAGCGTGTGTGTTCCTGTCGAGAGCTTTTGACGAGAAGTTTTGTCGTGAGGTTCTTCTTCCAATTAGCTAAAGTTTCTTCAGTTTGGGCCAACAATCACCGTAGTCGCTGTCGAACTACTCAATCCTTCCTCTCTCTCATCCATACCCATGGCCCATGGGTATACCTAAACCATTGGGTTTACATGGTTGTCATTGGGTATGGGTAATATTGGGTGTGGGTATGGGCTACCCATACCCTACCCAGTGACACCTCTAATGAAAACGGCGCTGTATACGGCACATCAAGGCACCGGTTTTTGCAGCTGCTGGGAACAATAGTTAGCTGGGGATTTATACGGCTTGCCATGGCGATTTATGAGTACTGAAATGTTGTTGGATGGTGTAAGGGCAGATGCGTCACTTGTGCTGCGATTCTGCACTGACACATCAAGGCGCCCATCCTAATCAGCAACGGGACCGTCTCTCCCAAATCCATCTGCTTCGGCCTGCAGCGAGAGCGTACGGAATATTTCTGTGGCGTTCAGGGGAACTGGGCTTACCAGCATGGCCTACTTCAGGCATACTTGGCATGTGTTCCTTTTCTTGTCATAAATCTTATCCCCAAAAGTTTTTGGATTTATAGTCTCTCGATTTCTACCAGGATCCCCATTTTCAATAGCAGGTGATTCAAATTTGGCCATACTTTAAAAAAGGAAGTTTGAACATGGTGACAATCATGTTGCTCTTGAATTCAGTGGCATTCTTTCTTCCCCAAATCTCTCTCTCTCTCTCTCTCTCTCTCTCTCTCTCTCTCCACTCTTTACTTTACTGCCTGATGTATAGATACTTACTTATCTGAAGCCAACACATCAGAAAATTTCTAGAATGCGTGCAAGGCGCAACTCTAATTCTTTATTTCCTTCGTTGCTCATGCTGACTCAGATAAGGAGAATATATCCATCCATATAGCACATTAATTTACGCAACATTTCTATAAGATTTCACACAGGAAAGTTGTGTCTGAAGAAACAACTTACCATAAGTACCTAGGTAGAGGTATTTGTCGCCAAACATGCGACCAATCCGAGCCTCCCATTTACCGTTGCGATGGTGCCTGTAAAAATCAGCTGTAAATTTAACTGACAGTGGAGCCTGCAGTGTAGATTAGTACTAGTACCTTGCAACGCCTCTGTACTTGGACACCCCTCTTGAGAAGCCACTACTTTTCCTGCGAAAAAAGATAGTGTGTGATCTCAAATCCTCAGCGTCAGAATACAACTTTTGTGGCGTGTATATTTGTCACGCCTCCTGATCACATAATCACTTGTCAAAATTTGGAGTTGATTCTGTACCTCCGCAGCGATCCGATGTACTCTTCCCTGGACTGCCCCTCCATTTCTTTCAACTCTTCGTCATAGGTAGACAGCTGCAAGAAGTTCCAACAGTAACAATCTTCCTCAGAATCCAATCAATAAAACAGAGAAGCTGCATATATTATTGGTAGTACTATCTCTGCATAATTGTGCGGCTAGATACTACAATATATATTTATGTTTGAAAATAGAGTTGTGCTAACTCTTATGATTGACTATAGTTGTATTTTGAAATAGAAATATAGTTATATTTCTTACACAACCGTAACAACTCTCCTATATCTAATTAATATGCACCGTTATTGTCAGGGCCTACCGAAATAAGCGGTACATCCTTTCTCCTTTTTATATGATTAACTTGAGTATTTCTTGTTTATCAGAGCGAATATGGAAATATTTTTTTAACACCGTTCTAGTAATAATAAGAGATCAGATCTCCAATAATAACAAATCAGAGAAGCTGCAGACAGGACACATAATTCGCCAACCCTAAAAGCAGTATGCAAATGCACTGTATTTGAGTTGAAAAAGTAGGTGTGTGTGTTACTGAGACTGAGATAGTAGATGTGCAAACATTCTGCTCGTAATAGACATTGAACAGTATGGAATCGCATAAATGAATGCCATAAATTTTGGGGGTACCGGGAAGTTGAGGACGGTGTCGCGGCCCCAGTACTTCAATGCCGCCAAGTCGTAGGCGCGCGCCGCCGCTTCTTCGTCGCCGTACGCCCCTGCAACACCGGCCGGCCGGCGCACAGAGAGGTTAGCAAACGATCAACCCTTCTCGATCATTCCAAGACCACGATTCGATCGATTGAGACTCGGGAGCTCACCGATATAAACTGCGCGCGCGTGCCAATGAATCCGATCGCGGAAGCACCAAGAAGGCAAGAACACAGAGAAAGGGAGAGAGGTTAGCTATCCAATTTCGCTTAATTATCCAAGAACTGCTGCTCGGGTTGTTGATGATTGATTACCTTGCCTGCCCTTCTTGCTCTGCGTCCCGTTCCTGGTGTTCTTGTCCCACAGGTGCGCCTCGAACCGCCCCGTCCACCGGTGCCTGCATGCGCGCGCGCGTCGCCAGCAGAATTAACCCGTCAATTTCATCGTCGAGTGGGGGCTGGTGAAAATTGACTCCGGCAGCTCGGTTACGTACGTACCGTGTGACGCCGCGGTACGCGGAGCTGCGCTGAGAGGGGCACTCCCGCGGCACGCTCTTCCGCGTCCGCTTCGGCTTCAGTCGGGCGGCTGCGGCGGCAGCATCGGCCTCGGCGGCGTTAGAAGCGCTGTTGCCTGCGCCGGCACCCTTCTCGCGGGGCTTGGCCATTGCAGAGGAGGGAGGGAAAGAGAGAGAGGTGTCGGGGTCGTGTAGTGAGAGAAGCACTAGTTACTAATCTATTTAAATAAAAACAACAATGATATCCTTTAAAAAATCCTAGAAATCCTCTCATTAATCCATAAAAAATAGAACTATCTACACCTTTTATTTTGATGGGAGGCAAAAATAACCGGCGAGATTCAAAGCATCTCCTTTGTTTTGAGGCCAAAAATTCACACAATAATCCTTAAAAAGAAAAATTCCTAGATACTAGAGTGGTATAACAAATACAATTGTATTTTTGATCATAAATATTAGAGTTGTATAATAAAGATAATTAGCGTAATTGCGCGGTAATTCCACTAGTTTGATTAAAATGGTCTAGCGTAGTAGTAAGAGAGTTTTAAAGACGTGTAGTGTATTCTAGAGAGAGGGAGAGAGTGGAGCAGACAGGGAGAGGTGATGGGGCGGCAAGCATAATTAGTTGGAGCAAGGAGGGGTTAATGCAAGATGGGTTGGGCAGCGGAGAGGAGATGGAGAAAGCGGGAGGGAGGGATGCGGGCCATGCGGCCAAGTGATTTCTCTCTCCTCCGCTTGGTTATTCAGACCATCTCCAATGTTGTGTTTTAGGCGGTTCAAATGAGGAGAGAGAATGTATTGAATCGATTCAATACATTAGAGGGGTCGATTCCAACCAAAAAATGCATGGAACCGAACTCTACTTAGGAATCGATTCAAAGCATTAAACAATTCATATGAGCATTAAATAACTACATAGAAGAGAGTGCGTTTGAGAGAGGATATTATTATTTTATGGTTTTTTAATGTAACGTGGGTTCAAATTATTAGTAAGAATCGGTTCAATACATTAGAGAAAAATAAACTCGATTTCTAAAATACTTACATAATATGACTTTAAATCGTTAGTTCAATACACTAAAGATGCTCTCACTTATTTCTCTCTCTCTCTGGATTACTCTGTCGCTGTTGCGATTGGCCGCCCGCTTTGACCCTAGTTATCGCGAGGGCGAGGCACTGGCGTTGGCGGGTGCCCAAATCTCATTGGTAACTTGGCGCCATCTCAGCTTCTCTGTCCTTTGCACGTACGTATGGCCCCAGATTGCTGAAACTGTTGCATTGAAATCCCACAATTTTAATGTCTTTGTACCACGAGCCTGCTCCTGTTCTAATTTAAACTCTGAACAATGAATTATTGAGTACAGGCCTAATCATAAAACATCTGAGGGGTCTGCGACAAGGTGAATCTCTATCACCATACATTTTCACCTGTGTTATGGAGGAGCAAGACGCGGTGCACGGGAGCATGCGCATGTACAGTACTACAGGCACGGAGGCGATGCGTAAACAGTGTACCTGTAGCATCACGTAAATAGAACAAGTTGGTGCTATAGCGCCCCTATTTTCCGTACATGGTTGATGGGTTTCCTAGGATCAAGAATAGTTGATTAGTTATGTTATTTTTGGGTTTCTTTATCTATCAAATTAGGACTAGGGATATGATCTTATCTATTTGGAAGATTATTTTTAATAGTTGGAAAGATTAGATTGCATTTGGAAAGATTAGATTGCATTGATAGGTTTTCTTATAGATTATTTCTTTGGCGTCAAATCGGGTCGTCCATTTAAAAGGGATAGTATGTATTGATGAGGACATCAACCCGCCGGATACGACCGTTACTCCACCTCCAACCAGGTTACTCTACTTCCATCGATTCGGCGGCGTCAAACTCTACTCCAACGGACCGACGAATTTACTTCATTTATTTATGGTGCTGCGCCACCTCACTTTGGGCCGAGGGTCTTGTATCAATCATTGGGCCCAAAGGGTAGTTACCACTTTAGTTTATTTGGGCCAGCCACCTCCTTGCCCCCCCCCCCCGACGTACTGTTCATGGGCACTGTTCACATGAACAGTACCATGAATAGTCACACACCCTTCTCTCTTAGCTATGTATGACTTTCCCTATCCTATTTAAGGAGGCTACACCCCTTTAGTTTTCCTTGGATTTCGTTTATGTTTAGTTTGCCTTCGTTGCAACTTGTATCTTCTACGTGTGTTGACTAGACCACCCAGTCAAGATCCTTATTCGAAATCCCAACTTAAATCAAATATTTCAATCCTATTTGCAATTTCAGATTACTATTTATCTCGTTCTTGCGTGCTTCTTCGGTGTATGCAGGAATTGATCTTCGTGATCAGGTCATCCGGGTATTCGTGCACGCTGATAACGACTTGTCGAGCAGTTCAGCGATTTCGTGGTTTCGGGCCTTACGAGTTCGTAGCTAGGATCGTGAGAGTTGAGTGACTACTACCGAATTTATCTTCTCATCAAAAGATCGGGCCAAATCAGGACCTCCGAGGTTCATCAAGTGGTATCAGAGCTACAGTTCATGGGTGAGAATTTTTTTACCGACAGTCCACAAGCCACGAAAAAAATAGGGTTAGTCATCCTGTCCAAACTAATCTGTGCCCTTGCAATTTTCTTTTCGGTATTTTGCTTGTTGAATTTTTGGTTGCATCGTCATGTCTAGTTGCTAATTTCTAGTCTAGTAATTGTCTAGTTCGTCGTTGTCTAGTTTGCATCGTGTTCCTTTGCGTAGCTTCATCATTGTGTCAAAACTTCTGCCGCGTCAACCCCATCCGTTGCCATCCCCTGCCGCCGCTTCCACAGATCCTACCGCGACAACACAATCCTCTACTACTCCTGCCACGTCAACCCTAACTCAATTTCGCGAAGAAGCAATTTGGCCTCACCGCTACCACAAAGATCGCTGTGGCAACCACCACCTCCCGCCCTACCGCAGCCCTTTGCCCTACCGTGGTAGCTACCAGCCCTCGCCCATCAGTGAATCTCGGCCATGCCTCTGCTAGTTTCGGTTGGAAGTGTGTAAACCGAGTTGATCTCTGGTGAAACCCTAGTTGGTTTCGGGATTCAAAAAAAAGGGGGGAAACAATTTCGGTTGCCAATTTGGTTTGCAAGAGAAGGAAATAGTTTGATTTGGTTTATCCAGAAGAAGAAAAGGAAAGAATTGGTTTTGGTTGTTCAGAGAAGAAAAAAAAAAGGAAGAAAAAAAGCAGAGAAAAAAAAACAGAGAGATAAAAAAATTGGTGGAGCCCTTTCCGAAAATTGAAAAGGCCATCAAACTTTCACCAAAATTAGTGAAAATTGGTGGAGCCCTCCTTCATACATCCACAAGCATCCACAAACAATTTGAGCAAGTTTGGCCCACGGGATCAAAAGTTATAGCAGTTTCAATTTGAGGCCGAAACGAATTTGAGTTTGTTTCCAACACACCTTCAGTAAAACAGGCATAACTTTTGCATACGGAGTCGGAATTCGACGTTTTTGGACTTTTTAGAAAGCTAACGATGATGTGCATCCAATAAAAATGACCTGCTTGTGCTAGTGTCCCTCCAAGACCCCCAAAATCGGCCATCTTCGGCCCCGAATTTGCGTCGCAAGTTTTCGGTTCCTGTTTTTGCCGATTCTTTCAATCTTCCATTCGGAATTTGGGGTTCGCCTGAACTGAAAAGTTGTAGATCTCATCAAAACCTTTAGAACGAGTATATATAAGCCATATAAAACTTTGTTTTTTCATCGTTTGAGACTAGTTGTTGTTTCTGCTCAATCTAAAGGGATGTTTGCATTGCACCGATATTGCTGTCTTTTGTGCTCTACGTCGTGCGAACAGTCTTGTGCCCTTCACAGAAGTTTGAGTAGTTGGCTAGCGTCTCTCCTAGCAGTTTTTGTGAGGTTTTTCCATTGCTTACATCAAGTCACATTGATCGTTGCGTGTGCGTTCATCCACATCTACTAGTAGGGCTTTGATTAGCTAGCTTTGATTAGGCTAGGATCAGCAACATTAACTAGTACTTTGAACAATTTTTTAACTTGTATTAACTGATTTGATTATTGCTAATCCTTGCTACCATATTAAAGCCTTCTAAGCTCCACTTCCTACTAACTCAGCAGGTATCGTTCCTTGCAATCGTTGGACTAATCGCAAGTGAGAGTATCACGAACCAGCCACCGGTTGTACCACTTCCTTGCTACATTGGTAAGAGCTTGTAAGAACTTGGTAAGGCGTTGCGAGAGAGTGACTTGATTTGAGCCTCCATATCCTAGTAGTTGATAGGAACATATACCTGTGATTTGTTTCCTTGTTTTCTACTATGGCAGGTTCATGGGATGATTACAAGATAGATCCACGTCTTCTTCGAGCCATTGAACGAAAGTACAAAAAAGTCAACGAGGAAGATGCACACTTGAGACAAGTTTCTCCACCACGGGAGGTATATGATCGTGATAGTACGTCTGGTAAAACTAAACTCACTGTGCCTTCTTTTGCTGGGAATTATGATCCTGGTAATTATATCACATGGGAATTAGTTGTACAATAACTATTTGCATGCCATGAATTTCCTGATCATCTAAAAGTTAGGGCTGTTACCCGTGAGTTTTATGATTTTGCATCTATTTTGTGGAGTGACTACTATCGTACTAATCAGAACATACCTAGAACATGGGATGCTTTGAAGAGAGCAATGAGACATAGATTTGTACCTTCATATTATTCTCATGAATTGCTTAATAAATTGCAACGCTTAAGACATGATAGTAGTTTTGTAGAGGATTATTATCAAGAATTGCAAATTGGTTTGTTGCGTTGTGGTTTAGATGAAACTGAAGATGCTAAGATGACTAGATTTTTAGGAGGATCAAACCGTCAAATTCAGGATAAACTTATTTATAAACCTCCAACTGTCACTCGCTTGTTTCGTCTTGCTTACAAAGTTGAAAACAAAGTACAGGGACGACAATCCAAGGCTAGTCGTGCACTTTCGTCGACTTCCACTACACCTTCACGTGTACATGAAACAAACAAGCGTACGGTACACACCTTCGCATCAAGATCATCTTCGGTTGCTTTTTCTAGTGTTGCACCTACTATGATTGCCGCCCCTGCTACTGTGAGCGTCACTCCGTCTATGACAACCTTCCTTGCATCATTGGCTCGCTCATTGACAATTGAGCTAGTGCAAGAAAAAAAAAGGGAAAGTTTGTGACTACACACCGCCTCCAGTACTGACGAGGATTAAAACCTCTATGTATTATTTTAAATGCATAATAAAAGACCATACGTTTCATGGTCAGAATTCCTAAGACTAACGACCTCCCGGTCGTTAGTATTCAGAGGTTACTTATCGGTACCTGGCCTGATGAGGCTTTGTGCCTAATCCCACCGTATAACCGCCAGAAAATTATCGAATCGGTATTTCTTATCGTATGATGAATGGAACACGTGTTATAATGCTCCAAACCATGCGATGGTACAACCTCGAGACATTGACTATTAACCGCCTACGGTAAGCTTTTCACAAGCAATCGCAAGGAAGTTAGCACATTGCTAATCGCTTCTACCGCTCCTACCAACCGTAACGCTTCACCAGGACGCCTTCTCCAGAGTAACCGCCACCTCTTCGGAAGTTATTTAAAGGTGAAGCACGTAAGACTAAAAGAAAGAAAAACAGAGACAAGAAGGGAGACGATATGCGACACACAAAACAAGGCCAAGGCAAAGATATGCACAGAAGCCTAAGCGGCGGAATTAGAAGCTAGATAATCAACCTTAGACTCATATTCTAAGTCCGATTGCCTTGCTACATTCCTCCATTCAAGGTAATTCAGTAGTACTTAGCCACATCTTGTAAATCCAGCTCATATAAATAAAGAGCGACCCCATTCCATTCCGTGATATTCCACGCCATTTTCCTCGCTTATTTTCGAAGATCGGCGATTCGATCGCCGACAACGGGCGCCGTCCGTGGGGAAGAAGGCGAAGTTTCTCAAGAAATTTTTTTTCACTCAAGAAAATCTCGCCCAAAACTCGCAATCGCCATGCGACTATGCCCGAGTTTGGGATGAGGAAAATCGGTTCGACGGCGACTACACCAACCTCGACATGGAAGGATGTATCCGCGCCATGGAAGAAAATGGCAGGTCATCCTCCTCACGGCCAAGACGTCGCCGACGCGTTAGCGAGGTCGACGGATGGATGAAGATGCGCCGCCACTACCGTAAGCGAACCAGAGAACCGCCGTTCCCACCAGTTCGAATGCCGAGGATCTCTCAAGCCCTACTTTTCGACCGCTAAACAGTGAAGAAGTTTCACCTCATCACCCGAAAACTATATACCATTGATGAAATCATGGTCGAAAGATACTCTCCTTCTTCGGCAATTCCAGAGTCAACCGTCACCGGTAACGGTGTCGATAAAACCTCCGCCGGTCGAGGCCATGTGGGGATGATCACACTCAAAGATAACGACGGCAGCTCATTGATCAGCCGAGAAGACCTCGTGAAGTGCTCATCTCCGACCGATCTCCATCGTGGAAAATTTCGCGAAGCACTAACAAGCTCTCCATTAGTTACGGCGGAAGCTCATCAAGATCAATGCCGAAGCACGAGGTCAACGCGATCGGAGATGAAGATCAAGATGCCCCGCACGGTCCTACACTCTCTACCACGCCATCATGTGTTGTTAGAGATGATCCGGCCGCAAGCACCAACTTCCGGAGGCAACGGAACTAATCGACGCCAATCGCTTAACTCGCTCGCATCGCCCACCCAGTAGTGACCGACAGATCAACAAATCCGAAGGTCGGGAAGGTTCGACAGCGCGTACACCTACGACATCAAGATGAACCACCGAGACCTTCGATAGAATCGTGACAAAACTTGCGACGATTCAAAACATGTTAATAATTCGATCTCGCTCTAGCAGAACGCCTAGTTTTGTATAACTCGTGAGGTCGTATCCAAATTCTCCAATGCACCATGCAAATAACGGAAGCGACGAGAATGAGAGGGTTCAGAAGTCGACTAGGACTTCGGCCCCAACGCCTCCTCCTCAAGAGGGGACAAGATGGTCATACCAGAGAGCGCCGATACCAAGACCTCTCGACGATTCCACCAAGGAGTCACGAGGGAGAAGGCTATTTCAAGAGGATACTCCCCATCGCGTCGAGAAGAACCACCACTAGGACCTAACGATCTCCGACATCGCTTGAACCAGTGGCGGTCGTGGACATCATATCAATGTCCACGACCGGATCGCAGACACCGGAGTTCCAGCTGCTCCATCTTAGGGATCGGTCTCCCATCGACATAATCCGCACCTTCCTGCAGAAGATGCCATGAATCAATCACAGTGTTGTCGAGCCTTCTCTTGGGCTCCAAGTCAGGCGTTGGCTCAGCCGGTTCCGAAGCCAACTTGGACAAATTCAATGGAACTCAAAACCCATTGAATTTCTCCAAATATATACCACCGCTTATCGTGGCTGCGGTGGCGATAAGAATGTAATGGCCAACTATTTACCCACCGTGTTCGAAGGGTCCGCCTGGTCGTGGTTGTTAAACTTACCTGGCCGGATCCATATATACTTGGGAACAACTCGTGATCTTCGATTGCCAACTTCCAGTGGTACGACGACCGCCTCGGAAGGAGGACGATCTCCACGTAATCCCAGGCAGGATCTCGATGAGACTTTACGCCAATATATCAAGAGGTTCACCAGTTCAGAACTCTATACCCGTCGCAGAGTCCTCTCGTTATTCAAAGCTTTTAAAACAGTCTATGAATCGGCGGTTTACGGAGGACATAGCAATGAACCCTCCAAGAACAACCGCTGAGCTTTTTGATATGGCGGACAAATATGCCACTTCTAGTGAAGCAATCGAGTGGTGTGAAGCCATCGATCGAAAAGACAAGATTCCCACCTCGGTGCCCGACAAACAGAGAAAAAGAACAAGAAGTCTCTCAAGAAGAAAAAGAACCGCAGACCGACGACAAAGAAGTCCTCGCTGCCCGGCATAAGATCGAAGGGCAAGAAGGACTATGCTTGGTCGAAGCAAAGCAAAAGTTCCGACCAAGGATTCCGCATTTAATAAGAAGTGGTGTCCACTTCACCAAAGACGTAGGCATGATCTCGCGCACTGCCGTGGTTCCGCGAAGAAACGGAGGATTATTATGCGTAAAGGACCATTTCCAAAGAATATAGGAACATGGAGAAACGAGCTCCAAAAGGACAAGGATGGCGACGAGGAGATGGAGTACCAGATCCCCAACACACACCAACATGATTTTTGAGGATCTTCTTCATACGAAGTCCAGACGCTATCCAAGGCCATGGAGCGGAGGTCAACCTCGTCAATCTCCAATCGTAATCAAGCACTCAAGTGGCTCGGACACCGCATTTCTTCAAAGAAAGACGATCGCACCATCCCATCGGCCGACCGGTAGGTTCCCCATCGCCGTTGAACCAACTATTAATAATTGCTCGTTAATCGGGTCTTAGTGGATGGGGTAGTTCCTTGAATATATTATTTGTAGGAGCTTTAGAAGAAATGCAGTCCCCATGTCAAAGGTGAAACCTGTGAAATATGCTTTTCATGGCATAGTTCCGGTTCTACCGCTAAACCGATAGGACAAGTTTCTTACCGTGACGCTTGGAAAACCTCGACAATTTCAACAGAGAAGATCCCGCTTGATGTAGTAAACTTCAACCAAGATACAACGGAATCTCTCGATCAAAGATTAGCAAAATTCTTGATAGCCACGACATTACGGTTATCAAAGTTTGAAAATGCCGGCCGGCGGAGTCATCACACCGAGGAGATCGAAAATGGCTTACGATGCGATCGAAACCTTTGCACCGTTGATGAACTTCCACCGAGAGGTTAATCCGCTCCATGCGTGTCAAGCACTCGGCCAAAGATGACGCCCAAACCATCCGACTGCATCAAGGAGGTACTACTCGACAAAAGCGCTTCTCCGACAAATACAAGTCGTCACATGGGTCAGACAACCAGATCCAACCGCCCGCAAGATTCTCGGTCGGGCAAGACTCGACCCTAAATAGGAAGAGTCGCCGCTCTTCCTCCGAGCAAATCAAGACGGTTTGCTTGGCAAGCGTCCGATATGCCTCGAGTCCCCGGAGGTGATCGAGCATGTGCTTGCTCTCCACCGATAAAAACCGATCAAGCGTAAACTACGACGCTTTGCACCGACGAAGGAAGCAATCCAATGGAGATTGACAAGCTTCTCCAGTGATTTATTCGTGAAGTCAACCACCCACAAAGGGCTTGCTAATCTCGTAATGGTTAGGAAAATAATGGGAAATGGCGAATGTGTATCGACTTTACGATCTTAATAAAGCTTGTCCGAAGGATGACTTTCCTTCCCCGCATTGATCAACTAGTAGACTCTACTTAAAAGCGAAGTTACTAAGTTTTTAGATGCGTATTCGTGGTACCACCAGATTAGTATGTGTAAAGAAGATGAGGAGAAAACTTCCTTCATCACCCCATATGGTACTTATCGTTATATTAAGATGCCATTTGGTCTCAAAAATGGTGCAACTTTTCAAAGGTTGATGCAAAAACTTTAGTTCACAAATCGGTCGGAATCTAGAAGCTTATGTTGACGATCCGTCGTAAGACCACCAACGCCGCACTACATTCCCGACTTACAAGAAACTTTTAATAACTTGAGAAGACATAACCTCAAGTTAAATCCTAAAAGTGTGTGTTCGAGTTTCATTGAAAACCGCTGGTTTCCTAGTTTCGCTAGAGGTATTGAAGCTAATCCAAGAAAAATTGCGCCATCGACTGACATGCGCCCCACCACGAAGAAGGAAGTCCAAAACTAATCGTCAGATGGCGTCAAGTAAGTCGCTTTCATAGCAAGATTAGGGGAAAAGGATTACCTTTCTTTAAACTTCTTCGAAACATGGGAGTTTCGAGGGACTAAAGAGGCAAACGATGCCTTTGAGGAACTCAAAAGTACCTTACGAGTACCTCGGTCTTAGTTTCTCCGAGATCGGAGAAACATTGCTAATTTACGTGGCAAAGAACACCACGAGCGCTTAGCGGTGTAATCGTTGTAGAAAGGAATAATATCCAACGACCGGTCTATTACGTAAGTTTAAGTCTTACATGGACCAAAGGAAAGATACCCACAGTACAAAAGTTGCTCTATGGCCTCCTTATGTCTTCAAGGAAGCTAAGGCACTACTTTCGTGCCCACAAAGTGGTCGTACCTACGGATATCCCCTTGGTCAAGTCCTTGGAAACAGGAATCATCGGACTAATAGCCAAATGGGCTGGTCGAGCTAGGGCGCTCGATCTCCATTTCATTTCACTTAACAGCAATAAAGTCCTGTGCAATAGCGTAATTCATTGCGAATGGACAAACCTCGAACCCACCCAAGGACCCGAAAGTACGAACACCACGACGAGTGGACAATGTATTTTACGGTGCCTTGATGTTACAAGGATCGGGGTGGAGTGGTCTTGATATCCCCTCTCGGCGAACACATCAAGCACGCCATCCAAGAATTTTCCCGCCACCAATAATGTGGCGTAATATGAAGGTTTATCGGCAGACTCGAGCAGCTCGCTCGCCGGATTCGCAGACATTAGTGAAAGGCGATTCTCAACTAGTAGCGAATCAAGTGGGAATGAGTATCAATGCTCTAGTACCAAGATGTCATCTTATCTCGCGTAAGTACTAAAACTCAAAAGCACTTCTTCGTTTTCAGATCCAACATATTCCTAGAAAGGAAAACTTTCGCGCACTCAGCTTGGCACGGATGGCCTCCACGAGGTCGACCGTCCCGCCCGAGTTTTTCTCGAGCAACTCAATTCACCCTCGGTAGTTGAGCCTTCCGAGAACATACATGATTCTTGCAAGTTGAACAAACTAATCAAGGGAACATGGATGCTCCACGTGTCGTTGACGGTTGGCGCCACACGATCAAGGTAGAGATCGGATGACATCGATCTACAATTATCTTCAAAGATGACACAATTCCAGAAGATGATGTAGAGGTCGATCGTATAGCACGAAAAGCCAAATCATACACTCTAATCGAAAGTACCTTGTATAAACGAGGATCTCATGGAGTGTTGATGAGATGCATATCTCAAACGGATGGCATTAGATTGCTAACCAAATCCATGAAGGTGTCTGTGGAGCACACCATTCCTACTGTAACTCGGTTTCCAGAAGCCTTCCCAAGGCTATTATCGCCAACCGCCTTCATGATGCAAAAGAGCTTGTGATGAAGTGTGTACAATGTCGGCTTATAGTCGATAAGTACACCACCAAAGACAAGCCTTACAAACAATTCTCTTTCTTGGCCTTTTGCAACCTGGGATCGACATTCTCGGGACCTTTCCCAAGAGCACCGGGGCTTCAATTTTTTCGTCATGATTGACACGCTTACAAAATGGATTGAAGCCGAGCCGCTTGTTAAAATAACAACCGAGGCCGCTAAGAGATTTCTCTTGAAAAATGTGATCACGCTGATTTGGTGTACCCAACAGATCATCACGCATAATGGTTCCCGCCTCCAAAGAATAATTCCAGGAGTTCTGCGATGAACTTGGTGTCAAAGTTCATTTTGCTTCATTGCACATCCGCAGAGCAACGGAGCGCTTGAGCGGCTAATGGTATCCTTATGCAGGGATCAAACGCCGAGTATTCACCGCTTAATCAAACGGTCAGCGCTTAAGTTAAAGAACTTCCTCTCGTGTTATGGGCCATTCGAACCACGCACTACCGTATGCGACCGGTGAAACTCCATTCTTTTTGGTTTATGGTGCCGGCCATGCTTCCTCCGTAACTCAAAATTGGCTCGCCGAATCGATCGCTTTGACGAAAATGATCGTAATGAACGACGACTCGACGACGCCAATTTCCTTGAAGAACGATTTAAACCAAGCCCTTGTACGATCAATACCTACCAACAAGCCATGCGAAGGTACCATAGTCGTAAGGTGCGACCTCAAGCCTTTTTGTCAGAGGTGATCCGTTCTCGTAAAAATTCAGAGCCAAACAAATCGCAATAAACTTTCTCCTAAATGGGAAGGTCCTTACACCGTGGTCAAGTAACCCGACTGTGTTCCGTGACGATCGCTATGTCTCGATGGGCAAATTTTGTCAAATTCTTGGAACATCGATCAATTGTGTAAGTTCTATGTTTAATTTTCATTCTTTCATTTCTTTCAATTTCAATTTCATTAAATTCATTAATTAATTAAGAAGTGCAACCTTGCTTATATATATACACCTACATTCTCGTCGCTTATTATTGTTAGTCCGGTCTGAGAAGACATTTTTCTCTCCGATATCCTTTTTAAGGATCTCGATACTCTATGGTCCTAGTCGTGAGCATTTTTCTTCAAATGATTCCCACGCGACTACACTCTTTTCTCAAAGAAAATGAGTAATCGTGAGCGCCACACAACTAACTATCTCATGAATGATATGCTTACGATTCTCAAGATTATGCTTCATTATTTTAAGATTCGGTCTATTCTTGTCCGTTATCGGCTCGACACTGAAAGCCTCCTAGTCGAAGTCTCTCCTTTTTCGCACGTGGTCCCCGCCTAATCGAAGGAGCTTCCTAGCGACGGTTCTTTTCTTACGATCCTCGCTACCAATGGATACGTAATTTGAACACGCTTTCAAGAAATGTGTCGATGCCTTCGTGTCTTAGCATTAGTTCCACCAGATTATGGGACAATAGATATAAACAAAGTTCACTTATAATTTGTTGCATACATATTTGCATTTCTTCTTATGTCAAGTTTGACAAAGTCTTTTTTCCGACCATATATAGTGTTTTGATTGGTATTTCCATTATGACAAACAAAGATCTATAACTAGTCGAAATCATACGTTGTCCCGACCACATTTGATTTCCTAGTACCGCAACGATCGCTTTTGTCTTACATGTCCAAACATACCTTCAAAACTCACATACATGGTTATGACCTCTTTTTATTCTCTTTTTGGCTCACCGCTTGTACAAGAACGCTCTTCTACTATAAAGCGCCTGGGGCTAGGAAATATACGAGAATTTTAAAAAAGTCAAACAGATAAACAAAAGCTTTGTCAATGACATAAAAGGTAAGTTTTCATAGATATTCAAATATTTTTACACTTGCGTGAACCTACTCTAAGAAATATTCCCCGCCTAACTCATCGCTTGTCGGAGATTCAACCTCCATCTCCTCTACAACTATATCTCCGAGTGGCCCGAGTTCTTCCATGAACTTGGTCGCCTCCTCAGTGGGCGCTGAAGTCATCTTTAACACTTAGAGATCAATGGAGGGTCTCAAGCTTTCGGTTTTGCCAAAGTAAAACTAACTCCACTTGCAACACCTGCTTTTAAGGCCCGCATAATTCGTCCGAGTAGTTTTGACCGTAACTTTAAGATCCCCTAGAAGTTGACCCAAATAGTTCATTTTCTATTGGATCTCCTAAGGAAGGCAAGGCTTGATCCTCGATCCCATATCAAAGATCATCTTGTTCAAAGCATGAATCTTTTCATCAATATTTTGAGCAAGAGCCGCCTCCTTATCCTCGCTTCAAATTTTAGAGTTTTTACTCGCTCAAGATTTGCGCTTGCTCGCAAAAACAAATTAGTTAATGAACACAAGCATAAGTGAAGGAAAAATCAAGCTTACGACATATTACCTTCATTTGTTTTGCTAAGTGTTTCATATTTGGTCGTTGTTTCAATGATCAACCTGCCTTTAGTGAACTTGCTTCAAAGAAATGATCGGTCTTTAGCTTTTATTTCTTCTTCAAGAAGAGTCGCCTTGGCTTTCTCACCACAACCTCCTCTTTTATTTTCTCCAGATCTATCGAATACGATAAGGAGAATAATTGTAGAGGAGCAAAGTATTGAAGAAGAAACAAAAGTTTAAAAGGAAAAGTTCTTACTTTCCAACTCTGAGTGCTTTTGCTCCAAGTCCTTAACTCATTGCAGGTTAGTCCTCCGATCACAAAGAAAGTTCTCACCAAATGCTACACAAATAGCGCTTCTTTCTTAAGTTTCTTATAAACTTTTTAAAGAAGAGCTATGAAGTCGGTCGAGAATACTTATTCGAATTGTTCGGTCATTATAACCAAAGAAAATCAAATCGAGGTGCATCTTGAGTTGAGTATCCGATACTTTCGCCACGCCTCATCAAGCTCCTTATCCTCGATAAATCGGGACTAAAAGGAACTTGTTAGGTTGGGAAGGGTTATCAACAAAGGATCGAACCTGTTGAGACCTCTCGAGGCATCTACCTCCACGTATGGGGTTTCAATCACCAAAGGATCCAACTCAACCGCTGTCTTTGTCACCGCCGGGCTTCTTCGACCACTATTTCCTCAGAACTTTGTCCCGAGAAGTGCTCGTCTGAACTTCCACAGTGCCGTGTCCTCAGAAGAACCCGGCCTGAAACGACCGAACACCGTAAGACCTATGCAAACCAAGATGGGAAGTTCAAAGTATCAAATCATCAAGGAATTATTAGAGGTACATACTTATACGACCACTTTCATTTGTACATACCTTGTTAATCTCCGGATTTGACTCAAACGCGCAAGAGAGAAATCTGTGCCGCTAGCCTTCCTTTTCTTCTCTCTCCAATTTTGCCGGTTCTCGACCAAAGAAGGTTTGTTGAACCTCACATCCTCCAACAAGATGTCGGAAGTTATGTCCTCAACCGCTCATCAAGGACCGCATTCCCGACTATCCGGCCTGAGGGAGTGGTTTCATCAATCTCCGGATCGCTTGTTTCAAGAATAACCGTAAGGTCGTGCACGACCACTCGAGTTCACACCTCCGCAGCTACATTCTCATGCCCTCGTGCTTATCCACCCAAATCAAAGAACAAATTTGATTGGGTGAAGAAATCCTTTATCTAAAAAATTCGTACATATATGATTCCAAATGTTCTATTACCTCGAGGATTCATCTCCTTCAAGTGCCTCGTAGCACGACTTTGGTCGGAACTAAGGTGGGGCGTTGATCCTCACCAGACAGTATGATTCGCAATCCCGACCGATCGCAAAAGTAGAGGACGATTGGAAATCTGGTCGAATATATGTATACACATGGTAAAAGGAATTTTGATTAAATTGCCTTAAGCCTTGCTGCCTCCCTTCAATAGGAGTTACGGCTAAGATCTTGGGGCATTCAAATTTTTCTCCAGCTCTCCTTACAGATCATCCCGACTCGTTCTCTAATTTCCCGGGGAAAGTGATTTAATGTATGAAGAATAGATGATTTTAAGGTAATACATTAATCAAATCAAAATACCGATCGAATTTATCTCAAAGACTTACCACCTTCTCGAGGTAGCTTCATCACGATCAAGGCACCAGAGCGTGGAATGAGTCCTGAGCTTCAATGGGCTAATCTCGACGAAAGGTGAAATCCTTCACCACATGCCACTTAAGTCGCCCCTCGACTGCAAGAAGTCATAGATGGCATCCGCCCATCTTTTGACTATCCTCGCCTTCTTTACTGCCTCCTTCCATTTGGGGTTTTCACTTGCTCTAGTTCCGCCAAGTAGAGGCCATCGTCTTCAGAACTGCCATGTAAAACCAAGATTTTTTCCATGACGACCACGAAGATTTCACAGACATGAGGATGTACTCATCGGCCTTCCCGTCATGAAGACGCAATGTGCATTCCCCAGAGTCGCTTCTGTGTTTTGCCGCAGATTTTCCCATCACCATGCGGTAGAAATAACTAAAGAGCTTCAAGTTCGGTTGTATTCCTGTGTATGCCTCGCACAAATATGCTAAAATACTGATATTTGCGATCGAATTTGGGGCCAAATTCACTAATTCCACCCGTAATGTTCAAGAACGCGGAGGAGGAATTTGTGTACGGTAATCTCAAATTTCACATTCGATGTAGGCGAGAAAAACAGGATTTCTCATCTTCACGGCTTGGAAAATGCTCTCCAAATACCGGTCTCCAATTAATCGATTTCTATCCGAGCATTCCCATCTTCGCCAAAGCCTCAAGCTTTTTCTTGCCTAATTTCAAGGCAACCACTTGTAATTTGTCTCGACATGGCGAAAATCCTCAAGGATGAGTAGTGGAAGTTGAAGACTTTGTGGTCGGAAGAACAGAAAAGGCTCGAGGATTTCTTGGCGAGAAGCTAAAGGATCGAAGGATTTTGGAAGCATAAAATTCTAAGAGCCCAAATGAGAGAAGATTTTATAAACTTCCGATACTTTCAAGGATTCCCACAAAAGTCCAACCGACAAAAAGCTTTTTTTGTTCAAACGACAGAGGAACTCTTCGCTTCCCAAGGCAAGTTCTCAACTTTAAAGTGAACACGCATCACTTTCAGATACCACTTACATTAAATGGGTTCCGCCTGATACGATTTCATCGGAAAAATGTATATGCACGACCAGCCCATTTAAAGTTCGGGCTAGCCGACGAGGATTAAAACCTCTATGTATTATTTTAAATGCATAATAAAAGACCATACGTTTCATGGTCGTAAATTCTAAGACTAACGACTTCCCCGGTCGTTAGTATTCAGAGGTTACTTATCGGGTACTGGCCTGATGAGGCTTTGTGCCTAATCCTCACCGTATAACCGCCAGTAAAATTATCGAATCGGTATTTCTTATCGTATGATGAATGGAACACGTGTTATAATGCTCCAAACCATGCGATGGTACAACCCCGAGATATTGACTATTAACCGCCCTACGGTTAAGCTTTTCACAAGCAATCGCAAGGAAGTTAGCACATTGTTAATCGCTTCACCGCTCCGACTACCGTAACACTTCACCAGGACGCCTTCTCCAGAGTAACTACCACCTCTTCGAAGTTATTTAAAGGTGAAGCACGAAGACTAAAAGAAAGAAAAACAGAGACAAGAAGGGAGACGATAGGCTTACACACAAAACAAGGCCAAGGCAAAGATATGTACAGAAGCCTTCCAAGCGACGGAATTAGAAGCTAGATAATCACCTTAGACTCATATTCTAAGTCCGATTGTCTGCTACATTCCTCTATTCAGTGTAATTCAGGGTAGTACTTAGCCACATCTTGTAAATCCAGTTCATATAAATAAAGAGCGACCCCCATTCCATTCCAGGATATTCCACGTCATTTTCCTTGTTTATTTTCGTAAGATCGGCGATTCGATCGTCGACAAGTACCAACATCATCTGAGTCGAGCCTACAAGGTAATACCAAAGATACTGATTTGAACACTCAATCTGAGATCAATATCCATTATTTTATTCCTAGTATCATTGGACAAAGGGAAAATCAAATTGTAGAAGAAACCATTGAATCACATGAGGTGAAGGAATCTAGTGTTGAGAAGGCAGATATTAATTCCCTAGCTACATAATCTGATATTATTAATAATCTGCATGTATCCTGTGATAATTTGATTGATTTGCCTGCTGACTTGAGTGCACCATGTGATAAAATAATTGAATTGCCTACTGTTTTGAGTGATTCATGTGATGAGTTAATTGCATATAGTGATCATGTGGAATTGGTTAGACATAAAGAAGTTTTGACTAGAATTTCTCCTACTAATTTTTTATGTTACATTATGTTAGATCTACCTATAAAATTGCCACATGCTATGGAGAAAATTTCTGAAATCGCATGTTTGAAATCCTTACTTAGTGCGTACACCCCTGGGTGTAAGTTTAATTTGATTGGTGATTATGGTGTAGACAATCAATTTCTTGTATATCGAATATGCATAACTTGTGATCACATAGATAAATTGAAGCTTGATGTTTTGGACAACAATTCTTTTGTGCTGAATCTTATTCAATGTGAGAGGAAAATAAAATTTAGTGCTCATCTAATGCCTATGTGTTCATCCCTTATTACACTATCTAGTATTGATAATCTGAATATTGATGTTGAAGTATGGAGAAACTTACAAATCTTTTCACCATCGCTAGATGAATTTGCTCTTGCTCGATTGAAATATGATTATACGAATGACTTGTGCACTTCGAAATCAATTGTTGTGCTTCTCATTAACTTCCAAACATTAAGGACTGTGTTTTGTCATGACAGAGCAATGAATAACTCTACTATATATTTCACTTATACTTACAAATTGAGTTGCACACTGAATGCTATGAGAAAAAGTGTCTTTGCTGATTTGATGCATGCATACTCACCTTTAATTTGCAAAGTGTTCGCTATTTCTTTGCCTTCTGCTGTTGCTAACAATTTGCAGAAAGATGAGCATGCATTGCTGCTGGACGATGAGCTTGAGTCGAGGACGACTAAAATGCAAGGAGGGGAGGATGATGAGGACATCAACCCACCGGATACGACCGCTACTCCATCTCTAACTGGGTTACTCTACTTCCATCGATTCGGCGGCGTCAAACTCTACTCCAATGGACCAAAGAATTTACTTCATTTATATATGGCGCTGCGCCACCTCACTTTGGGCCGAGGGCCTTCTGTCAAACATTGGGCCCAAAGGATAGTTACCACTTTAGTTTATTTGGGCCGGCCACCTCCTTGGCCCCCCCTGGGCCGTACTGTTCACATGAACAGTCCCATGAATAGTCTCACACCCTTCTCTCTTAGCTATGTGCGGCTTCTCCTACCCTATTTAAGGAGGCTACACCCCTTTAGTTTTCCTTGGATTTTGTTTATATTTAGTTTGCCTTCGTTGCAACTTGTATCTTCTACGTGTGTCGACTAGACCATCCAGTCAAGATCCTTATTCGGAATCCCAACTTAAATCAAATATTTCAATCCTATTTGCAATTTCAGATTGCTATTTATCTCGTTCTTGCGTGCTTCTTCGGTGTATGCAGGAATTAATCTTCGTGATCAGGTCATCCGGGTATTCATGCACGGTTGATAACGTCTTGTCAAGCAGTTCAGCGATTGCGTGGTTTTGGGCCTTGTGAGTTCATAGCCAGGATCGTGAGAGTTGAGCAACTACTACCGAATTTATCTTCTCATTGAAAGATCGGGCCAAATCAGGACCTCTGAGGTTCATCATGTATCAATTGTCAATCAAGTAATGAATAAACAAAGTTTTTAGTCTCTCTCCCTCCTCTTCAACTAAGCCTCAGAGCCTTAGCAGTGGCATGACCAACCGTTCAAGGGCGAATGCCCTACCATCAGTCCTCGGACCCGTACCCAACCAACCCGGGCCACAATATTTAGTATTAGAGCCACCCACCATAACTTTCAGTGTCGAACTATCTCCCTTCGCCATGTTAAAGGCTGACAACGAAAAGATAATGGCATCAATTGACAACATGATGGCCATCCTCCAAGAAACATGGACATTAATGGTCAAGTTGAAGGAGCAGGAGGAGGTATCGCATGCCATTGCAATGGCGACGCTGCCATCACCTTCATCAACGGTGCCACCAAGGTCACCCAAGTCAGCATCGCTGCCCTTGGTTGCACCCCTCGTGCAGCGCCGCTGGAGGAAGGATGCTACTGTCCAGCGGCGATCTTTTCCACACGACCGGTTGATGTTGCACCATAGGAAACACAGAGCACAGCGACTGAGGGGACAACGGCATCATTGTGTCCTTCCCGCCATTGTCATGCTCCATGACAGTAAGGGCGTAACTGCTCCCCCATGTCTATTGTCCATGCCGCCGACATCTTCCTCAACGCCCTGACATGCTAAGGCGCTTCTTCCTTGGGCGCCATACGTCGGAGTGTCGCTGATTTGCTCCCAAACGAACTGACACCAGTACTGGATACTCTTGTTAACATGGGGCCACCAAGGACTTCAACCATAGCCACCACCGCAGTTCGAGGACGAGCTGCCTCACCACGAGGGGTGTAATGCTATGGAGCAAGACGCGTGCAATCAGAAAGCGTATGCTTGAATAGTACCATGATATCAGAGCGGCAAGATGAATAAAGAACACATACTCCAAGATCGTGTGTGAATAGTGCCATAGGTACTGTAGCACGTTATTTTCCATAAATGTTTAATGAGTTTCCTAGGATAAAAAATAGATGGTTTGGTAGGTTATTTTGGGATTCCTTATCTATTAAGTTATTATTAGGAGTATGATCTTATCTATTATGAATGTTATTTTTAATAGTTGGAAAGATTAGATTGGATTGATAGATATCCTTATAGATTATTTCTTCGGCATCAAGTTGGGTTATCCTTTTAAAAGGGATAGCATGTATCCATTGTCAATCAAGTAATGAATAAACAAAGTTCTTAGTCTCCCTCCCTCCTCTTCAAGTAAGTCTCAGAGCCTCGCTACCTCGACAGGGAAGAGCCCTGACGGCAGTTAGATGGGGGCGAGTGTCCTACCGTCGGTCCTCGGACCCATACCCAACCAACGACCACAACATTTGGTATCAGAGCCACCCACCATGGCTTTCGGTGCTGAACTATCTCCCTTCACCATGTTGAAGACTGGCAACGAAAGGATAATGGCCTCAATTGACAACATGATAGCCATCCTTCAAGAAACGTGGGTATTGATGGTCAAGTTGAAGGAGCGGGAGGTGGCATTTCTAGCATCACCTTCCTCAACGGTGCCACCAACGCCACCCTAGTGGGCATTGTTGTCCTTGGTTGCACCCCTGGTGCGACGCCGCTGTAGGAAGGATGCTGCTGTCTAACGGTGATCTTTTCCATACGATCGGCCGATGTTGTGCCATAGGCAATGTAGAGTGTAGCGACTGAGGAGGCCAGCGTCACCGTTGCATCTTTTCCACCATCGTCACGCTCCATGGCAGTAAGGGCGTAACTGCTCCCCTATGTCAGTTGCCCATGCCACCGACGTCTCCCTCAACACCACGACATGGTAAGGAGCTTCTTCTTTGGGTGTCATACGTTGGAGTGTTGCTAATCTGCTCTCAAGCGAACTGACGCCGGTACTGGATACTCTTGTCAACATGGGGCCACCAAGGACTTCAATCGTGGCCATCACCGTAGCTCAGGGACGAGCTACCTCGCCGCGAGGGGTGTAATGTTATGGAGCAAGATGCGATGCACCGTGCAGATGCATTATGAACAAGATCGCAGTAACGCAGCAATGGCGATGCGTGAACAAAGGCCGCATAATCGTAGCGTTACGTAAATAGTGCCCATTAGTACTGTAGCACCGCTATATTCCGTACATGGTTGATGGGTTTCTTAGGATCAAGAATAACTAGTTAGGTATGTTCTTTTGGGTTTCTTTATCTATCAAATTATTACTATGGATATGATCTTATCTAGTAGAAAGATTAGATTGGATTCATAGGTTTTCTTATAGATTATTTCTTAGGCGTCAAGTCGGGTTGTCTCTTTAAAAGGGATAGCATGTATCCATTGTCTCGACACGAACGTTGAACAGTGAATATTCTTCTAAATCAGCCTACCTAATGCAATTCCAAGGTAGCACTCAGAGTTCTTATGGAAAGCTGGTCTAGAAGGCTAAGACGAAGAACAGATGTAAGTTTTTCGCTTGGACCTTAAGCCATGACAAAATCCTAACGGCTGGTAACTTAGCAAAGAGAGGATGGCCACACCAACCATTTTGTAGCCTGTGCAACCAAGCCCCAGAAACATCGTTGCACCTATTCCTATTATGCCCCTATGCACTTGAGACATCGTCTAGGGTGTTCAGCTTCACAAACTGCAACATATTGAGCCGTGTACCTCCTCAGAATTTCAACAGCTTAATGGCATGGTGGTAACAAGCTAGCCAGATGCTCAAAGGTGATAGAAAAAAGACGATATAGTCATCTACATAGTTTGGAACATTTGGAAGGAAAGAAATAGTAGGATATTTCGAAGTGTGGAAATGACCTCACAGCAGCTCGCTTTCAAGATAAGAGAGGACATCCAACTGTGGGAGCAAGCTTTTCTCGTTTAGCTTTCCCCTTCTAGCCGAAACCCTGCGGTTTTCAGTCGTGAGTTTTTGGTTTTTTTTCTTTGCTTTCAGTATCTGCGTTATTGTCTACCTGTGTTGTTTCCTCTACCCTGTTTATCTCTTGAACCTACTTCCTCCTCTCTTTAATGAAATCGACAGAGCTCCTGCCTTATTGCTAAAAAAAGTAATGAATAAACAAAGTTATTAGTCTCTCTCCCTCATCTTCATCTAAGCCTCAGAACCTTGGCGGTGGTATGACCAACCGTTCAAGGGCGAGTACCCTACCATCAGTTCTTGGACCCGTACCCAACCAACCCGCGCCACAACATCTGGCTATAGATCCTTTGCAGCGACTCTTCGATATAGCAACTAAAGTAGGATTACTCACACCACTCAGAGGAAGATCGATTCAGTTCTGAGTGCCTTTATATGCTGATGATGAAATAATATTTCTGACACCCAACATGGAGGAGCTGCAAATGGTCACACAACTCTTAGGCGTGTTTGGGGACGTTACAGGAGTTAAAGTAAATCTCCAGAAGAGCACCATTACACCGATCAGTTGTCTTAACGTTGATCTTGATGACGTGCTACAAGATTTACCGGCGACAAGGAAGCCGCTGTTGCGCTCCTATCTTGGCCTTTCATTGTCTTTGCGAAAACTTAGGAGAGCACAACTACAACCACTGATTGATAAACTAGAAAGTCGCCTTGACAGGTACAAGGGCCGCATGATATCCACAGGGGGGTAGATAGATAATCCTCAAATCAGTCTTTACGTTGCTACCTATCTATCATATGACTATTTTTGATCTTCTAGCTTGGGCAAGGAAGAGAATTGATAAGTGCCGAAGAGGATGGCTATGGAGTGGACAAGAAGCATGCAGTGGAGACTAGTGACTAGTCAACTGGAGGACATTATGTCGGCCAAAGAAATTAGGAGGTTTGGGAGTCTTGGACCTCGAAATGTTCGGTAGAGCTCTGCACCGTCGCTGGGGCCTTGGTACCATTGGACAGCAGTAGAGAAACCTTGGAATGTAATGGAGTTACCTCTAGATGCAACTGATCGAGAACTATTCCACGCTTCCACAATCATCTACTTAGGGAATGGAGAAAATGCTCTTTCTTGGAGCGATGCATGGCTAAACAAAATCCCATTGAGGGTTTGTTTGGATACACAGTGATATGACTCAATCCCTTCGGATTGGCAGGGAATTTGAACTAAAATCCCTTTCAATCCGAACGAATTGTGTCTAATCCATCTCTATCCAAACAAGCCTTGAAGGAGATAGCTCCAGATCTCATCTAGGTCTCCGTTTGTGAGAACCTGAACAATTAGACTAAACTAAATAACAGTAATCAATAATTAGCGGTAATTAAAATTCCTTAAATCCGGAACAAAGTGTAATATCAAAGTTGATATCAAACGCATAATCGATACAACTAACAATACGAAAATTATGGTAACAACTTTCCAACATCATTATAACTCAGAGTCTTATACAAAAGAAACTCATTACAAGCTTATAAGAAACACAAATTCGAACTCAAGAATTATTACATGAGTGCCTTACATAGAGGTGATGCAAATATTACAACCTTGAAAGCGTTACAACAATCCATTTACAAAACAGAGATAAGATATTACAAATTCAACCTTTGATACAAAATCGATTTACAACTAATCACAGTGTAACTTACAAAAGCTAATTAAATTACAATCCAATTCTTGCATACATGTAGTTGAAGCCCTCTTTGGTCATCCTGTCCATTTATCGCCAACCCATTAGACCTCTCCCAAAATTCACACCTCTATAAGCGGCCGAAAAGCTCAGAAAATGATTAGCAAAATAGAAAGAAGTATATATGAGTTAAAATAAAAAGAGGTTGCCGTCAGTTTCCCAGAAGTTTAGTAGGATTCCCATATCAACTCAAGTCAGTCGGCCCCTTGATCATCAAGATACCTAGACCAACTAAAGTTAATCGGCACCTTTCACTTCTGTGGGTTTCATCACCCGACAGCTTAAAAATCCAGCACCCACTTTTCACAATTACCTCAACCATAATAAAATCCCACAGTGCACCTCCCCTTAAACTCCACCCTCAGTCAAAACATCACTAGGTATCACAAAATCAACACCATCACTTCATTTACTTCACAGCCAGTACAACCTAGTGAAATATCCAACTCCAACCTCTCTTTGTGCATAGGAAAGCACAGGCAATAGATAAGGCCAAGCCTGGCTACACAGGAGAGCACAGGTAGTAGATAAGGCAGAGAAGCCAACCGAGAGAGAGAGAGAGAGAGAGCTTTTCATCTGGCAAAGCAAGCCCACAACACAACCAACACAGCCTTCCTCTCCTTTCCATCCCCTATTTCCTTCCTCTATAGGAAGCTAGTCAAGCAGCCACAATCAAGCAAGGTTAACTTCACATCACCATCCATAACCATACCCACAGAGAGCACAAGTAGGAGGAGGAGCAAGCTCAGGAGCCAACTGCAAGCCTCACCAAATCGAACCACCCCGACCATCAACCGACAAGGTAACACATCCTCACTACCATCCATATGTGTTGCTCAAGCCAAATAGCTCAACACCACCTAGGCATGCACAGACGATCTCCAACATTAACCCCAACATGAAACCCTAGCAATATCATCATCCCTTCCATATCCATACCCATAACTCTCAGCATCCATCAGTTTCATCATAGAGCAATAGGGAGAGTAGGGAGAAGGAAGGAGAGGTACCTCAGCAACCCCAATAGTAGCCACACCCCATCACCTTGTGCATACATGCATAAGCAACAAACCACATCAGTACACAAACCAAAGACTAACAATTAAAACTGAAGTGGAGCAAACCAAAAAAGTGGTAAGGGGGAGGGGGCGACTAGCAGCAAGGTCAAGTAGCGATGACCCAAGGCGCAGGCTAGAGGACACCGGGGGAGAGGCAGAGGTGAGCAAGGGCTCGGGCGGTCGAGCCAGGACCGGACCGGAGGCCTAGGAGACGACGCTGCAGTCGACTGCACTAAATGGCAAGCAGGCACACAGCACCCAAGGCCTAACACAGTAATGAATCAAGACAAAAGGGGTAGGGTCGAGCCGGGTGGGCAAGGGAGGTGAGCCACGAGGAGGCGCAAGTCGGTTGGAGGCCAAGCTGTGGGGTTGTGCGAGCTCGGGGGTGAAGCCGGACCGGGCCGAGCCGTAGGCGGTCGGTCTAAGGAGCAGCTCGTGGGCCAAGAAGCACCAGGGGGAAGGGAAACGCGGGCTGTGGTGTGTCGGAGAGGCGATGACGGGTGGCAGCGTCATGCTGGGGGTCGAAGGCCGGTGGGCCGGAGGAGGCGGCACCTAGCGGCGCCATGGGGGACCGCAACCAAAAGAACCGGGTGAGGTAGTGACGCAGGGGAGTTCAAATGGGCCAGGACCAAGCTGACACAAGTGCAGGAGGTGGCGGCGGTGACAGAGAGCCAACGACAGGGAGGCGCCGGGCCGAGAGCAAGAAGGAGGAACGCCAAGAGAAGCTCCGTGAGAAGGGGTTGAGAAGAAGATAGAATGGGGAAAAATAGGGTTGGGGCTTGGGTGTGTTGCGGCCGGGAAGAATGGAGAGAGAGAGAGAGAGAGAGAGAGAGAGAGAGAATTATGTGGGATTAGGGTTAGGAAGTTTAGATTTAGAAAAAAAAATTAGGAAAATTGTTTAATTTCTAGTGAATTTAAGTGATATTTGTAGCAATAGAGGCTAGCAGTAAAATAAATAAGTGCGGTGCTGTGTAAATTACTCGACCAAACATATTTAATTAGGTCGCATAGGGATAGCAGTCATAAATCAGTCTGGTGCTTAATGAAATAAAATAAGATAAAATATCGCAAATTTAGTTAATAAAAAGTAAGTGTAGGCATAACAAACATGTATATATTGGACAAATGATCTGGCGAGTTAGAAATATTTTAATCGTGTTAATTTAATTAAATTAAAGCAACCCCAAGTTTAATTAGAGAAGGAATGGTAGGCATATGTACCTAGATAAAACCAAATAGCTTAGTGGCATGCAAGCGCATGTAGTAGTTCATTTCATGCGATAAAACACAAGTTCGGCAACTTCGACCCTTTTACGAATGGACCGTAGAGCGACCACCGTCAGGGAGTGCTAACCGAGCGGGGATCCGAAAAATATTATTAAATTAAGATATGCTAACACAATAAAATCCACTAACTTATTTACGCATAATATCACCCAAAAGCAACTAAGTATTTATTTATTTATTATTCGTGCTACCGCACAATTACGGAGGACGAACCCAAACAGACCGGAGTAGCTGATCAGGAATTCTTCGACGCCGATTGTAACGTCCTGTTTTCTTTTAAGTCCTTGCCAAGTTTTCAAAATAAAAGTAACCATTTGGCTTTATTGAGAATCCAAAGCTTAACCTCGAGATTTTTGAACTGAGAGTTCAATTGGAATTAATCAAACCTTAACTAAGTCGTTGTTGGTGTTCCTTGTCGGTTGTGGCTCTCTGGTGTCTTTGCCGCCTCGGGTTGTGGTTCTCTCAAGCCTTCTGTGCCCCGGTTCGCCTCTTCTCTCTCTCTTAACTCTCTTGTTGGTTTGAATCTCTTGAGATCCAAACCTCTCTCACATCTCCCTCTGCTCAAACCTCTCCCTTGCTTGGGGTTTTCTGTCAAGGACCCACTGGTTTGTGGTTCAAAACCTCCTTGACTTCCCCAAGCCACGCTTGGTTTTGCTTCTTTCAGACCTCCTTGTTGAGATCTAGCCGCCAGACCTCCCCTTGTTGAGATCTAGCCGCCAGACCTCCCTTGTTGAGATCTAGCCGCTCGACCTCCCCTTGTTGAGATCTAGCCGCCTCCCCTTGTTGAGATCTAGCCGCCTGCATCTCCCTTGTTGAGATCTAGCCGCCTGCACCTCCCTTGTTGAGATCTAGCCGCACCTCCCTTGTTAGGATCTCGCCTTTAGGACCTCCTCTCGAGATCTTAGCCGTCTGTGTTCTCCTTTAGTGGGATCCAAAGGTTCCGACCTCCTTAGGTCCAAGACCTCCTCCTCGGTCCTTGCCGGGTCTTTTGTAAAGACCACCTCCTAACCTTGAATATTCCTGCTGGTCAGACCTCCTGCGCCCTTTGATCTGGACCGCTGAGGTCCTCCCTTGAGATCTTAACTGCTAGATCTCCCTTTGGAGATCTACTCGTCAGACCTCCTCGCGCTTTTGATCTCGACCGCTGAGGTCCTCCCTTGAGATCTTGACCGCTAGATCTCCTTTTGGAGATCTACTGTCAGACCTCCTTGCACCCTTTGATCTGGACCGCTGAGGTCCTCCCTTGAAATCTTGACCCTTAGACCTCCCTTGTGCAGTCCGAGTGTCGTGGCCTCCTCGTAGAGCTTTGAGGACCTCTTGTCCAGACCTCTTCTTGAGTCCTTGACCTCCCGTCTGTGACCTCCCTTTGAGTGTCTTGGACCTCTTGCCCAGACCTCAAGAAGGTCTTTGGCGGAATGACCCTTTTGTGGGGCCACCTCTTTGACCAAGGTGCACCTTTTTGATCGGCCCCACTTGCCACCCCTCTTCACCTTGTAATTATTGTTTTGCCTCAGAACTCAGGCGATTTAATAGGTGTCGGTCACATTAAATGCACCACATCCGAGGTACTTTATTTCAATTCTTTTAGGGCAAGCCTTGCCCTAGTTGTCCCGATTGCCTACACGCCATTGAACCTTTTCCTTGGTGCACTCCACCAACTCCGCTATATATAGCCCGGGAGGGCGTGCCTTGTAATCTTTTTGCTCATTTCTTCCTTCCTCGCCTCCTCTCTTCGGTTCTTCCTTGCGCAAGACCCTCCCTCAGAGCTCTTGAGGCGTGTTAAGCCTCTTGGTTTCCTTTTGGCCGAGTTGGTTTGAGTTCCTTTTTGGTTCTTTTGTTGTTCTCTCGCTTAGTGTGGTTTTGCTTATTTGGTTCTTCTTGCTGAACGTAGATCACGAGTTCGAGGAGATCTTGGACCCAGCCTCTGTCAGCAGAAGGCTCTCCACCGCTTGACCAAGGCAAGCCACGACCTCCTTTTGATCATCTTGAACCAAGTTTTGCAAATGTATTTCGGTTTAAATTATCATGCATGGCTATGTTTATAAGAAAATGGTTTGGGCTATAGTTACTTACCTACTTGTCAGTTATGCCTCCTTTATACCTTGTCTCCATCATGTTGTCATGTTCACCTTGTGAGCCTTAGGGTGGATAATTTAGTTGGTGTTCTCTCGTTATTTGCCAACATGGGGGTCGAGGGTCTTATATAGCCTCGCTTAGAAAACGTGGTTTGAGCGTATCATGCTTCATCTCTAATAATCTTGACTAATAAGTTATGAAATGTGTGGTTGGTGCCCTTGTTGAGCAGCTATGGCGGGATGCCTAAGTCAGGTCGATCGTGGTGTGAGACCACTTGGTTAAAATTTGTGTGCCAGACTAGGTGGTCTTTTGGCATGGGCTAATACAAATTGTTTTGCTAAGGCAAGAAGGCAGGAGTGAGTAGTGGTGTCAGGCACACCGGAATTGTGGAAGTCTTGCCTTAGCACAATTAAGGACTTCACTTTGTGTCTGTTGAATCGGGCCAATTAGTGCAACCACAAGATCATTTTATGGGAATGGTCTGGCTGAATAATTAGCAATGAGATGGCTTGGGGCTGTTTTGGTTGAGCGCAGTGATTCGTTGGCGCAAGAGGGGCACCCCATAACCCCGTGGATTTCTAGACCACCGAGGGGATTATAAACCTTAGCGGGCAGCCCTAGTCGGCTCAAAGCTTTGTAAAGGCCTTGTCAAGGCTCTAGACTCGCCACCTTAGGAAGTGAGCAGGGTGACCGGAACCCATCCCGCTAGAGAGATCGTGGATTGTGGGTAAAGTTGTACACCTCTCAGAGTAAAAGATCTATTCAATAGCCACGCCCTGGTCATGGACATGCTCAGTGAAATGGTGCAAGGGGTAGATGTTTCAAAAGCTTGTGCCATCGACACTTCCGCGAGATGCTTTGGCTTTGCCTCAAGAGACCTTGGCCGGCTCAGAGGGGTCAAGGTTGGCTCGGGTAGTGGTCCAGGTTGGTTTGGACCTCCGAATGGGTGTTCGAGGGGTTTGGGTGAGGACTCACCGTGTGACTGCACCTCCCCATTTTTGGTTGTGGCCGTGAGTTGGTGCTCACTCCACTTTTTTTAAAAACATCAAAAGTATTATGTATTATGGTTTTACCTTGCTGCCTTACAATCTATTATTGCTATTATTGTCAAACTTGGCTTTGCGCAAACTAACCATACAGCTCTCCATTGGTAAGTCCTTGCATGAATATTATTGCATCTTTGCTCTCTGTGACTTGCTGAGTACATTCCAAGTACTCATGGCTTAAGCCCTGTGGTCAAAGCAGATTATGAGGATGACCAAGTGCAAAGGTCTGACTCTTCGAGGAGGAGTTCTTCGACGACTAAGATGCCTAGGACGCCCTCCACCCGACGACACTGTGGTGCTTGTTGGATGGCCTCTGCGTGTTTTGGTGTTTGAGCCTTAGAGCCCTTGTCGCCAGCTTGTAAGTCCTCGTTGGTTTTGTAAGCCCTCAAGTGCACTCTTTGTTAACAAGCTTGACCATAAGGTCCTATTATATAAAGTTTTATTTGTCTGCTTCATCTTTGTTTGACCTCGTGGTTGTGGTATTGGCTTGTGTTCTTGTGCGAGCTAGCTCTGATTGTCCTGGGACTAGCTCAGATGCACAGGGGCAGGACCACCAGGAGGTCCTACGGGACTTAGCCTGGGAGGTCCTGCCGGACCTCTCTTGGTGATGTGCCTGGAGGTGCTACCGAGCAGGTGGCGGCCACGACCTCCAGGAGGTCCTCAAGACCTCCTGGGAGGTCTGGTGGGACCAAGACCTCCAGAGGTCCGCAAGACCTCCCGGGAGGTCCCGCACCTCCTCAGAAGCTCCATGCGGTGCTACCACATCTTTCCGTGGTGACTTCGCAACAAGAAAAAAAATGGTCCTCCTGACCTCTTGCAGACATCACGAGGTGGGTCATCACAGCTGGTATCGAGCCTAGGTCGGTCAGAGGACGTGGTCGAGGCGTAAAGGTCGATTTAGTTTTTATCCAAAAGTTATTTTCTAAAGCAAGTCAACTTAAAATTTGTTTAGTAGTTCTTTCCTTGTGCCGGTTCTATGTCGCCTTTATCTTGCTTAAAATCTTTTCTTGTCCTCGTTTCTACTCTCATCTTAACTCCTCCTTAGTTCCCTTTATCTTATCTCTCGCTGAACCTTGATTTTGAATCTAATTTGACCTCCTTGCCTTTATAACTTCAATAGGGCCGATCAGAGAAAGGTTAGGATTAGTGGTCCTATTCTCGAGTCTCGCTTCACTTGGGTCTTGAAGACCTCTGCTTTGAAGCTTTTGTTGCCTCTTTTGGCCTCCCCGCCTTTTTGGTTCTCTCTTGGGTTAACCAAGTCACCCCTTATAGATGCCCTATCTTTATTTCTCTATATCCTCTTACCCTTTATGCTTTCCTTCTTACCTATTAAACCTTTAGAGTTTTGTCCAGATGGTGCAGAACTCGGCGATCCACAAGTCAGGTGAGCCCCTGCATCAGCTTGCCTCCACCCCCACCTCCTCCAAAGGGCAAAGAATGCATCCGGTTTTGGGCGCTTTATGGCAAAGACAAGCTCGATGATGAGCTCTATGATGCGTATTATGAACCAGATTATGGCTCAACAAAGCCGCACCACCAATGCTTTACTTGCCATGATGAGTCGTAATAGTCAAGTCAAGCAGCTCCACCACCTCCACCCCCACCACCATCAATCAAGGCCGCCAGAGTTCATGAAGACACGCCCACTACATTTTCGAGCTCTCCCAGCCTTTAGATGCGTATGATTGGCCGAGATCAACAGAGAAGAAGTCGGATATTGCTCGCCAGTGAAGACAGGAGAAGGTTTTGTTTGCCTCACATCAACCGGAAGGACTCAACTGAGTGGTGGGACACATTTTGTGCCTCACATGTCAATTCCCCAGAGGATCACTTGGGCAGAGTTCTCCGCAGCTTTTCGCCACTCCCATGTCCCTCGATGGGAAGGTAGAGATGAAAAAGGAAGAGTTTAGAGAGCTCAAGCAAGGCAAAGATGTCAAGAAGTGAGTATCTCACTAAGTTCACTCAATTGTCGCTATGCTCGCGAAGATGTGGCTACGGATGATGCGCGCGTAAGCTTTTTGCGAGGCCTCCATCCCAGCTTAAAAGTTCTGCTAGGGCAACGATTATCCCGATTTCAAAGATATGGTGAACAAGGCAATGCTCATTGAGGAATCCTCAAGAGAACTCTCTGAGTCCTACAAGAGAAAGGTGCCACCTCCTGCTCAAGAAAGACCTCCCCAACACAAAGCTTTTGTGCAAGACCAACCTAAGCGCCAAGGACCTCCTGACCTTCCAGACCTCTCGCTAAGACCTCCCGCCTACCTGTCCTCGCCAACAAGATCACGGGCAAAGACTAAGACAACCCTAACGACCTCCACAAAGAAATGGGATCACTCGCTTCAAGTGTCACCAAGTGGGGCATTTTGCTAATCAATGCCCACTAAAGACAGAGCTAACCACCAAGACCTCTACTTCAGACCTCCTCGCCAAGACCCTCAGCCACAGGACCTCCTCAAGCCGTAACCTCCCAAACTTTTGAAGGGGCCGTGTGAACCATGTGGCAAAGGGAAGAAGCACAGACCTCCTCGACGTGGTACTAGGTATGTTCCTAGTAAATTCAAGTACACCGTAGCTTTATTTGACTCGAGCTTCCCATTCGCTTATTTCTGAGTTTTGCCGCAAAGCACCGCCGAAGTTGTTGCTCTTAAGTCTACCTTGTTGGTTCAATCCCCGACTCGTAACTAAGCACTAACCGTGGTTGTCCACAAGTGAAAATGGTCATAGAAGGAGTAGAATTTCTAGCCAACCTTATCCTTTTGGACACCAGTCCCTAGATGTGATCTTGGGCATGGATCGGCTAGCTAACCACCATGCCATGTTGGATTGTAGTGGCAAAAGTATCTCTTTGACCAGCCCTAGTGGTGCCATCAGAAGTTTTCGCCACCTCAGAGAAACTCCAAGGAGCCCTATCTTGTAGTGCTCAAGTTCAAGTTTTGGAGGATGTCCTGTTGTTAAAGAATTTGTGGATGTGTTCCCCGATGAGCTCCTGTGAATGCCCCTGCACAGAGACCTTGAGTTTGTCATAAACCTTGTCCTGTGGACCTCCCCCATCTCCAAAAGGCCCTACAGATTGCATGTTGATGATCATGTGGAGTTGAAAAGAAGCTGGAAGACTTGCAGAGCAAGGGTTTTATTAGACCTAGCTCCTCACCTTGGGGAGCCCCAAAGGATTTTTGTGCCTAAAAAGGATGGCACTCAAAGGATGTGTGTGGACTACAGAGCTCTCAATGATGTCACCATCAAGAACAAGTATCCTTTGCCAAGAATTGATGATTTATTTGATCAATTGAAGGGGCTATGTGTTTTCCAAGATAGATTTGAGAATGTGATATCACCAACTCAAGATTCAAAGGAAGACATCCCTAAGACAGCTTTTTTCAACTAGGTATGGGTTATTTGAATTCACTGTCATGTCTTTTGGGCTGACCAATGCCCCTGCTTATTTCATGAATTTGATGAACCGAGTGTTCATGGAGTACCTAGACAAGTTTGTCATTGTCTTTATTGACGACATTCTAGTGTATTCCAAGAGTGAAGAGGAGCATACAAGCCATCTCTTTTCGGTTTTGGAAAAGCTGAGAGCTCATCAGCTCTTTGCCAAATTTAGTAAGTGTGAGTTTTGGCTAAAAGAAGTGGTCTTTTGGGGCATGTTTTGTCAAAAGAAGGAGTGTCTCACAACCCTAGTAAGGTTCAAGATGTGCTCAATTGGGAACCCCTAGGACCGTGCCTCAAGTTCAAGTTTTCTTGGCATGGCCTTATTATTACAAAGGTTTATTGAAGGCTTCTCCGGATTGCAAAACCTCTCACTCACCGTTAAAGAAAGAAAAGAAGTTCCTTTGGACCTCGACAGAACAGAGCTTCCAAGAGCTCAAGAGAAAGTTGACCTCGCCCCAGCTTTTGGTTCTTCCAGATGTCGAAAGATTTCAAGTTTATTGTGATGCATCAAAGCAAGGACTTGGCTGTGTTCTAATGCAGATGAAAAAGTGGTAGCTTACGCTTCAAGACAGCTTGAAGCCTCATGAAGCAAACTACCCTACCCATGACCTAGAGTTGGTCACTGTGGTTCATGCCTTAAAATTTGGCGCCATTACCTCATTGGTAATAGGTGTGAAATTTACACCGACCACAAAAGCCTAAAGTACATCTTTACACAAGCAGATTTGAATTTGAGGCAGAGAAGGTGGCTTGAGCTTATTAAGGACTACAATGGGAATTCACTACCACCTGTGCAAGGCCAATGTGGTGGCAGATGCTTTGAGCGTAAAAGTTTATGTCAATACTTTGATGATTAAGGAGAGCCAACCCGCTTTGTATGAAGAATTCTTGAAGCTTAGACTTGAGTTAGTGGAAGAAGGGTTTTGGCAACTCTTGAAGTGCAACCTACCTTGCAAAAACAGATCAAGGCACCTCAAGATGGAGATGCTGCATCCAAGAAATCAAGACCAACATAAGAGAAGGGAGGGTTGCAAGGTTTTCTATAGATGACCTAGGTGCGGTCTGGTTTGATAAGAGGCTCAGGTGCCCAATAACACGGAGCTCAAGGGTATAATACTTAAAGAAGCCCATGAGGCATTGTATTCTATACACCCAGAGCTACAAAAATGTACCAAGATGTCAAGGAATTGTACCGGTGGCCAAAATGAAGAAGGAAATAGCAGATTTTGTGGCCAAATGTGACACTTGCTGTGTTAAAAAGCAAAGGCACCAAAGACCTGAGGACTTTAGTGCCCTTACCCATACCCGAGTGGAAGTGGGAAGAGATCGGCATGGATTTTATTATCGGTTTACCTCGCACTCCAAGCCGGTTTTGATTCTATTTGGGTCATAGTGGATAGATTAACAAAATGGCTCACTTTATTCCTGTGAAGACTACTTATTCTCGAGACAAGCTAGCCAAATCTACATGGCAAAAGTGGTGTGCCTTCATGGTGTTCCAAAGAAGATAGTTTCGATAGAGGATCTCAATTCACCTCCAAGTTTTGGCAAAGCTACATGATGCCTTGGGCACCGACCTCAACTTTAGTACAAAGATACCACCTCAAACAGATGGCCAAACCGAGAGAGTTAACCAAGTCCTTGAGGATATGCCGAGAGCTTGCGCCTAGAAAGACAATCTAGTTGGGACAAGATGTTACTATATGAATTTTCCTATAATAACAGCTACCAAGCTTAGTCTCCAAATGTCCCTTTGAAGCTATTTATGGAGAAAGTGTAGGACTCCTTTGTAATCGACAGACCGGTGAAGGCCAAGTTCTTGGTCTTGACCGCCGAAGAAGCCGAGGATCAAGTGAGATCAATTAGGAGAAGTTAAAGGCGGCCCAAACTAGGCAAAAGAGCTACGCAGATGTTAGGCGCGAGACCTAGCTTTTGTCCCAGAGACCGTGTCTACCTCAAAGTTTCACCTCTCAAAGGTATGCAATGGTTCAGAGTTAGTGGAAGCTTGCTCCAAGATTTATTGGACCTTTCCAGCCCTTGCCCAAGGGGTGAAGTAGCCTACCAGCTTGACCTCCTCCTCACTTGCTTTGGAGTTCACAATGTGTTCCATGTGTCACAGCTTGAAGAAATGCTTATAATGCCAGAGGACCAAATGCCTTTAGAAGTCAGGACCTCCAAGAAGACCTCACTTACAGAGAGCACCCCATCAAGATTCTGGACGGTCCGAGAGAGTTACCAGAGCAAGACCATCAAGTTGGCAAGGTGCAATGGAGCAACCACTCCAAGCCGAGGCAACATGGGAACGAGAAGAGGACCTCAGAAGGAGTTCCCCACCTATTCCCTAGCTCACCTCAATCTCGGTCAAGATTCCCTTAAGGGGTGAAGGTTTGTAACGCCCCGCTTTTTAAGTCCTTGCCAAGTTTTCAAAATAAAAGTAACCATTTGGCTTTATTGAGAATCCAAAGCTTAACCCGAGATTTTGAACTGAGAGTTCAATTGGAATTAATCAAACCTTAACTAAGTCGTTGTTGGTGTTCCTTGCTGGTTGTGGCTCTCGTGGTGTCTTTGCCGCCTCTGCCAGGTTCTCCAAGTCTTCTGCCTGGTGCCCCCTCGCCTCTCTCTCTCTTAACTCCCTTGTTGGTTTGAATCTCTTTGAGATCCGCACCTCTCTCACATCTCCTCCTGCTCAAACCTCTCCTTGCTTGGGGTTTTCTGTCAAGGACCCACTGGCTTTGTGTTTCAAAACCTCCTTGACTCCCAAGCCACGCTTGGTTTTGCTTCTTCAGACCTCCCTTGTTGAGATCTAGCCGCACCTCCCTTGTTGAGATCTAGCCGCTGCACCTCCCCTTGTTGAGATCTAGCCGCAGATCTAGACCAGATCCCTTGTTGAGATCTAGCCGACTCTCCCCTTGTTAGATCTCGCCTTTAGGACCTCCTCTCTCGAGATCTTAGCCGCCTGTGTTCTCCTTTAGTGGATCCAAAGGTTCCGACCTCCTTAGGTCCAAGACCTCCTCCTCGGTCCTTGCCGGGTCTTTTGTTAAGACCACCTCCTAACCTTGAATATTCTCGTTGGTCAGACCTCCTCGCGCCTTTGATCTGGACCGCTGAGGTCCTCCCTTGAGATCTTGGACCGCTAGATCTCCCTTTGAGATCTACTGTCAGACCTCCTCAAGCTTCTTTGATCTGGACCGCTGAGGTCCTCCCTTGAGATCTTGACCGCTAGATCTCCTTTTGAGATCTACTGTCAGACCTCCTCGCACTTTTGATCTCGGACCGCTGAGGTCCTCCTTGAAATCTTGACCCTTAGACCTCCCTTGTGCAGTCCGAGTGTCGTGGCCTCCTCAGAGCTTTGAGGACCTCTTGTCCAGACCTCTCTTGAGTCCTGGACCTCCTGCTCAGACCTCCCTTTGAGTGTCTTGGACCTCTTGCCCAGACCTCGCAGAAGGGTCTTTATGAATGACCTTTTATGTGGGGCCACCTTGACCAAGTGGTGCACCTTTTGATCGGCCCCACTTGCCACCCCCTCTTCACCTTGTAATTATTGTTTTGCTCGAGAACTCAGGCGATTTAATAGGTGTCGGTCACATTAAATGCGCCACATCCGAGGTACTTTATTTCAATTCTTTTTAGGGCAAGCCTTGCCCTAGTTGTCCCGATTGCCTACACGCCATTGAACCTTTTCTTGGTGCACTCCACCAACTCCGCTATATATAGCCCGGGAGGCGTGCCTTTGTAATCTTTTTGCTCATTTCTTCCTTCCTCGCTTCCTCTGCTTCGGTTCTTCCTTGCGCAAGACCCTCCCTCAGAGCTCTTGAGGCGTGTTAAGCCTCTCCTTTTCCTTTTGGCTGAGTTGGTTTGAGTTCCTTTTGGTTCTTTTGTTGTTCTCTCGCTTAGTGTGGTTTTGCTTATTTGGTTCTCTTGCTAACGGTAGATCACGAGTTCGAGGAGATTTTGGACCCAGCTCTGTCGCAGAAGGCTCTCCACCGCTGACCAAGGCAAGCCACGACCTCCTTTTGATCATCTTGAACCAAGTTTTGCAAATGTATTTCGATTTAAATTATCCTGCATGGCTATGTTTATAAGAAAATGGTTTGGGCTATAGTTACTTATCTACTTGTCGTTATGCCTCCTTTGTACCTTGTCTCCATCATGTTGTCATGTTCACCTTGTGAGCCTTAGGTGGATAATTTAGTTGGTGTTCTCTCGTTATTTGCCAACATGGGGGCCGAGGGTCTTATATAGCCTCGCTTAGAAAACGCGGTTTGAGCGTATCATGCTTCATCTCTAATAATCTTGACTAATAAGTTATGAAATGTGTGGTTGGTGCCCTTGTTGAGCAAAATGGCGGCGTGATGCCTAAGTCAGGTCGATCGTGGTGTGAGACCACTTGGTTAAAAATTTGTGTGCCAGACTAGGTGGTCTTTTGGCATGGGCTAATACAAATGGTTTTGCTAAGGCAAGAAGGCAGGAGTGAGTAGTGGTGTCAGGCACACTGGAATTGTGGAAGTCTTGCCTTAGCACAATTAAGGACTTCACTTTGTGTCTGTTGAACTGGGCCAATTAGTGCAACCACAAGATCATTTTATGGGAATGGTCTGGGCTGAATAATTAGCAATGAGATGGCTTGGGGCTGTTTTGGTTGAGCGTGTGATTCGTTGGCGCAGAGGGCACCCCATAACCCCGTGGATTTCTAGACCACCGAGGGGATTATAAACCTTAGCGGGCAGCCCTAGTCGGCTCAAAGCTTTGTAAAGGCCTTGTCGCTGCTTTCTAGATCTGCCACCTTAGGAAGTGAGCAGGTGACCGAACCCATCCCGCTAGAGAGATCGTGGATTGTGGGTAAAGTTGTACACCTCTCGCAGAGTAAAAGATCTATTCAATAGCCACGCCCTGGTCATGGACATGCTCATGAAATGGTGCAAGGGTAGATGTTTCAAAAGCTTGTGCCATCGACACTTCCGCGAGATGCTTTGGCTTTGCCTCAAGAGACCTTGGCCGCTCCAGAGGGGTCAAGGTTGGCTCGTGTAGTGGTCCAGGTTGGTTTGGACCTCCGAATGGGTGTTCGAGAGGTTTTGGTGAGGACTGCCACCGTGTGACCTGCACTCCCCATTTTTGGTTGTGGCCGTGAGTTGGTGCTCACTCCACTTTTTTTTAAAAACATCAAAAGTATTATGCATTATGGTTTTACCTTGTCGCCTTTACAATCTATTATTGCTATTATTGTCAAACTTGGCTTTATGCAAAACTAACCATACAGCTTTCCATTGGTAAGTCCTTGCATGAATATTATTGCATCTTTGCTCTCGTGACTTGCTGAGTACATTCCAAGTACTCATGGCTTAAGCCCCTGTCAAAGCAGATTATGAGGATGACCAAGTGCAGTAAAGGCAGACTCTTCGAGGAGGAGTTCTTCGACGACTAAGATGCCTAGGACGCCCTCCACCCGACACTGTGGTGCTTGTTGGATGGCCTCAAGTGTTTTGGTGTTTGAGCCTTAGAGCCCTTGTCGCCAGCTTGTAAGTCCTCGTTGGTTTTGTAAGCCCTCAAAGGCGCACTCTTGTTAACAAGCTTGACCATAAGGTCCTATTATATAAAGTTTTATTTGTATGCTTCATCTTTGTTGGACCTCGTGGTTGTGGTATTGGCTTGTGTTCTTGTGCGAGCTAGCTCGTTGTCCCGGGACTAGCTCAGATGCACAAGGTGACCACCAGGAGGTCCCACGGACTTAGCCCGGGAGGTCCCGCCGACCTCTCTTGGTGATGTGCCCGAGGTGCTACTGAGCAGTGGCGGCCACGACCTCCGTGAGGTCCTCAAGACCTCCCGGGAGGTCTCAGGCGACTGAAGACCTCCAGAGGTCCGCAAGACCTCCGGGAGGTCCCGCACCTCCCAGAAAGCTCCATGAGGTGCTACCACATCTTTCCGTGGTGGCTTCGCAAAAAAAAAAATGGTCCTCCCTACTTTACAGACATCACGAGGTGGGTCGTCACACCGATCCTTTCTCCGACTACGAAGGCAAGCTATCCTCTTAAACATGAATATAGTTATATTAAATGTAAACTGTATATTGTTGTATTATATACTTATTGCATCAAAACTATTTCTCAAAATCAAATCGAGTAAATGAGATGAAAATGAAAGATATGAGAAAGATGAAAGGGGTAGGAAAAGAAAACTATATGGCTGGTAAAGGGGGCCCATGGCAGGAAAGAGATGAGGCAGAGGTGGGACCCTTTACATATGGTTAGTATATAACCACTAATAAAATCTTACTCGGCCAGAGGTCGATGGCGTCAACCATTTTTTCGTTTCGACGGGCAGAAAATACTACCTTGTTACGTAATTATGCTCTCCACATTAGGTAAGTAATATGTGTGAGTGTGATGGAGGAACCCAGGACCGGTAGGAGAAGTCTGGAAGTGGGGGATCCAAGGCGCTATAGCGCTAAGGTGAAGTGTTAGGTGCGGGATATAAGCCGCCTCAACCAACATTACCAGAACTCAGTGAGTGACGAGGTCAGCACCGACGAAAAGTAATGGGTAGAGAAATTAATCACGTAACCTGGAAAACGTTATGTATTCTGATCTCGAACCCGCATTAAAGGAAATGCAGGGAACCCAGTTCACAGAGAGTTTAGAGTAGCTATGGGTAAAGTTGTATAAAGCCTAAGCAGTGCTAAATAAAATCATGAATTCATGCCAGTCTCCTGGATTAGAGTTTACAGGAACCACTGGGGGTTTATCTTCTCTCCAAGTGACAAAATAGTGTTTTCAGTATTAAAATCTGCCACTTAATGTTTTAACGAGTTGTTTATTTTCAAAATAACGAGTTGTTTATTTTCAAAAAGAGATGATATAGAACATGTGATAACGTAATGAGATAAGTCATATAGTGCATCTTTTGCTATTAATGCCATCGGTATATTTGTACTCAACCTTGCTATTATCCTCCTTGTAGATCCTAGTCCTACTGGAATTATCTGCGGGGACTAAAGTTACATGTGTAGATGAGACCGTGGGGATGATGACCCTTACTACGAGGAGCATAACGAGGTGGATGCCCTATTTGGCACATGGGACGAGTAGGTGACCAAGGAGCATGGCGATGTTTAGGGACTTAGTCCCATTTTATGTTGTAAATTCTACTTGTAATGTAAGACCTTAGCTTTACATGGTCGATCGTTGTAATAAAGAATAGTTTCTATCTTATTGTTCTCGCTCATTAACTCGTAAGGCTTACTATTCGCTGAGTGTTCCACCGAGCATTCAAATAGTAATCTGTTTGCTTAAGTGTGATTACCCCCTGGGGTAATGACACAGGGCACCACACCGTGAAAAAGAATAGAACGATCAAAGAATCCATGCAAGAGAATAAATGGATTGCCGATATTAGAATTTGTATAACCTTGGATATCTTGCTGCAATATGCCAAGGTCTTTGAATTGGTGCAGCAAGTGCAGCTACAAAATTAGGTCCCTGACAAGATAACTTGGAAGTGGACTGATTGCACATGGAGAGTACACTGCAAAGTCCGCTTACATTGCCCAGCTACATGGTTCTATTGAAAAACCCTTGAAGATATCATATGGCAACCGTGGGCACCACAAAAATGCAAATTCTTTGCATGGTTGTTAGTTCACCATCGAGTGCTTATGGCGGACAAGTTGGCCTCAAGACAACTCCCAAATGACCATTTTTGTCCCATGTGCAGCATCCGACTTGAAACGGCAATGCATTTGTTCATTGAGTGCTCATTTGCGCGTGAAGTATGGCGACTAACCTCAACCTGGCTAAGTCAGAGTTGGTTAAACCTGGTAAATTAGGGTGCCAGTGTGAGCGTATTAGAATGGTGGATGGTGCGAAATGAGGAGGAACACCAACGGAATGTGCTTGGGGCAAACTCCATGCTTATCATTGTATTATGGCAAATTTGGAAGAAGAGAAATCACAAAATCTTCCAACATCAACGTTGCACACTAGCCGGAATCATGACCATCGTCAAAGATGAGGCACGAGCATGGTGGCAGCGGGTGCAAAGAAGTTAGGTGTGAGAACCCGCATAATTAACCTAACCTAATTAACAATAATCTGTAATTAGCGATAATTAACATTCTTTAAATCCGGAACAAATAGTAATTTCAGAGTTAATATCAAACGCATAATCGCTACATCCGCAAGAAGAGGTTATAAAATAATTTCTCCAATATCAAGATCAATCAAGATCCAATTACAAAAATAAATCCATTGCAGACATAAGTGGATCATTAATACAAACTCAGAAATATTTACACCATTCAATACAATCAAAGAAAACATTGCATCAATCCTAGTACAACAAAGAAGTAATATCTTACAAATCCATTGCTTGTTTCAAAATTAACTTTACAACCAATTGCCATGCTTGTAACAACAATTAATTAAATCATAATCCGCTTCTTGCATTCTTGTAGCATCAGCTATCCTTGCCACCTTGTACCTTGAGCACCAGTCCATAGAGCTATCGCGACGATCCTTTCGCATTGCTCGAGAAAAATTAGAAAGCGATTAGTAAGTCAAAGCCAAGTGGAAATAGAAATAGGAAGTAGAAGGTTGAAGTGGCCGCTGATTCTCCGGCACACTAGGTTCTCGATCAACTCAAGCTAGCCACCTCTTTGATCATCAAGGTACCTGCACTAGCTAGAGTTAACCGCACCTCTTGCTTTCGTGGGTTTCATCATCCGGCGCTTACCTTAATCCGACACCCACGATATTGCAAGATTTTAGCCACGTAAAATCACACGATAGTGATTTCTAAACCTGCACCAAAAAGCCCCAACGAAATCTTTCCATGAGAATCAAAGCAAGGGCAAGATGGTCTTTGTGTGTGGCAAGAGAGTGCTCAAGCCAAAGCCACCTCCCTTAAAGCATGCACCACACATTGCCTTCCCCATTTGCATTCATCACCGAGAGCACAAGCCCAAAGCAAGCCAACACACTCTCAAGCTCATCCCAAGCCAAGCAAAGCACAACAATACATCCCTTCCATTTCCTTTTAACCAAAGGCAAGCAGTTAAAGTCATTCCTCTACCTCACACGGCAAGGCCAAAGCAAGAGCAATGCCATCGGCCTCACCAAACAAGTGCACCCACAGAGAGTAGAGGAAGGGATCAAGAGGAGGAAGGAGTCGACCTGCAGGAGGAAGACCAAAGGAGCAAGAAGCAAGGAGGCAAGCCAGGGAGCTAAGGAGCCGAGAGCTGTGAAGGAGGGCAAGCACCGAGAGCAAGGGCGATGCAAGCTGCCTGCACTGACCATGAGCGACCACTAAAGGCCACACCAAGACCAGCAGGAGACGATCCACCCACAAATGCATCACCCCTACCTCTCGCAACCTCAACCCAACCCAACCAAGCAAGGTAACCAACCATCCATTCCTCCGCATTTCTACCCAAAGCCAAACCTCACGACGATCCATCATCAAGAATCATCGCAGAGCAAGAGGGAGAGTAGGGTCGGCTTAACCTTAGTAGCTAGACCAAACCGAGGCTCAAAGTGAGGCGAGGCGGCTGCAGCCGGCCGAGCGGCCAGCCAGAGGCGCGGGCCGAGGCGGTTGGCCCCCCAGTCGCGCCGCTTGGAGGTCGGGAAAGGCGATAGCGGTGGCGCCAGTAGAGGGCGCCCAGCGACGGCTTGGGCAAAGGGACCGGGACGCAGAGAAGTGATGGCGCGGCGGCGCCGCTAGCGGCACTGAGCCGCGCGAGAGGTCGAAGAAGCCGGGGGAGTCCGAAGGGGGCGGCGGCAGTCCGGGCCATGGCGTGAGCGGCGGTGACGCCATGAAGGCCGGCCGAGTCAGAGGCGGTAGCACAGGGGCCGAGCCAGGGCCCATGGTGGCGGTGGCTAGGGGATCGACGAGAAGGCAGCGCACTAGGGCAGGAGGAGCCGGAGAAGGTTGCTGATGCCGGGCGACGGCCAAGCTTGAGGGCTGCCAATGAGCCGAGCCGGAGTCGAGCCGCCATGGAGAGAGCAGGAGGATGGCGTCGACGGCGGGACCGGGCCGGCCGCGCTGGGAGACGAGGGGCCACAAGGCTGGGTCATTGGCGGCGAGGTCAAGGGGGAACAACATGGGGAGAGGAGCCCCAAAGGGCGGTGAGTGCTTGAGAGAGAGAGGGGGCTTTGGGGAAAGTTGGATGTGGGTGTTGGGGGAAGAAGATGGGTGTGTGGATGTGTGGTAGTGTGTGTGTGTGTGTGTGTGAGTGGGTGTGTTGTGGGTTGGAGGCCACATGAGAGAGAGAGAGAGAGGGGTTAGGTAGGATTAGGGGTAAGTTTAGAAGTCGGGTATTAGGAGAAAATTAGGACTTGGGTAGATCTTATTTATTTGTTGTAATTATGTGTGCTTTCAAGAGTCGTAGTGATTAATTATTTGTTAGCTATGTAATGTTGCGCCTATATAATTTAACTTTGATCTTGTCGAACTAACTAACTTAAGATCAATTTGTTGGATAATTACTAAAATAAATTGAGTTGTCGTTAGCTCTGTTAATAACATGTCTTTTTGCTTATGTAGCAAAACTTTGCATCACCGGCAATTGGTCGAACAAATTGAACCGCTTTTAATCATGTAAAGTAATTAAAGCAATCCCAATCATGTGTAAAGAATTAATTAAATACTGTGGACTTAATTAAAATCATTTAGGTGTTTCGCTCGATTAAAATTGGTTATATGTTTTAGTTGCGTAATACTAATAGTATTTCCTTCTTTGCTTTTTTTGTCCGTTATAGCGAACCTTGGGTTTTTGAGTATTTCGTGGATAGACGATAGAATGGCTTAGGGGAGTGCCAACTTAACAAAAGACTCAAAAGTTTTACTTAAATAAAATTGTGCTAACAAACTAGAAGCCGCCAACTTATGTATGCATAATATCACCAAAATCAACTATGTATTTATTTATATTACTATTCGTACACCGCTTGTTGCTGAAGATCTAACCAAAGACCGACGGAGCAGCTTGATCAAAGTTTCACGACGCCAATCTTTCCTACGACTCCAAAGGCAAGCAACCCTCTTGAACATAAATATAGCTACTTTAAATGTAAACCGTATCTTGCACTATTATACGTATTGCATCAAAACTGTTTCTCAAAACTTAAATTGAATGAATGAAATAAAACTGATTAACATGAACTTGAATGAATGAGAATAATGAATGAGATGTGAATGAGGAAAGAAAGTAATATGAGATTATTATGGCTGGTAAAGGGGGCCCTTGGTAGGTAAGATATGAGGCAAGGCAGTGGGACCCTTTACATATGGATACAATATAAGGATCAACCAAATCTTGCTCGGCCAGAGGTCAGAAAATCTGCATCGACCATTTTCCTGCTTTCAAGGCGTAATATGTTACCTTGTTACGTGACTATGCTCTCCACAATGGGTAAGTAATAGGTGTGAGTGTGTGTGATGGAGGAACCCAGAACCGTGAGGAGAGACCGAAGTGGGAATCCAAGGCGCTATAGCGCTAAGGTGGAGTGTTGGGTGCAGATAGAAGCCGCCTCAACCAACATTGCTAGAACTCGGTGGAGGACTGGTGCGCCAGACACCGACGGAAAGTAATGGGTGAAGAAATTAATTCACGTAACATGGAAAACGTTCTGTATTCTGATCTCAAGCCCGCATCAAAGGAAATACGGTGAACCCAGCCTCAGAGAGCTCAGAGTAGCTATGGGTAAAGTGGTACAAAGCTCACAAGAAGGCTATACAAATCATGAATTCATGCCGCCCTGTGATTGGAGTCTACGGAACCACTGGGGTCTTTCTTCTCTCCGAGTGACTATTAGTGTTTTCGAACTAAAATTTGCCAACTAAATGTTTTAATGATTATTTTAAAATTGAGGTGACTTAGAATATGTGATAACAACTAGAGATAGTCATCCAAAGGCATTCTTTGTTATTAATGCTTGTTGAGTACATTCGTACTCAATCTTGTTAGTATTCTCCTTTGTAGATCCTAGTCCCACGGAATTATCTCGAGTAGGATGAAGGACTTGCGTACTAAAGCAACCACGGAGGAGAAGGCGCGACTACGAGGACCTGAGCGAGACGGACACCATATTTGACTCGTGGGACTAATAGAAGGCCAAGGCTTCGTGGTTGGCGAGAAAAGCGAGTCGCTCTTTTGTAGTCAGATAAAATATGTACTAAGAATCATAGCCTCGTGGTTATTATCGAATAAAATGTACGCTTTATCTTATTGTTCTCGTCAAGGATTTCAGAAGGCTTACTATTCGTTGGAGCAAGTTGTTCTATCGAGCAAACGAATAGTAATCCATATGCCTAAGTGTGATTACCCTTGGGGTAATGACACGGGCAAAGTAGTTAGTTTTGGTCGACAACGAGTTAACAAACTTCTATTGGAGTTTTTGCTCCAAGCCTCCAATCGATAGTCTAAGAAATAATTCCCCACAAAGAATCAGATAGTTTTTCCATCTTCTTTGTTGTTGCCTTGTCTCTTTCTTGTTTCTAAGACCGCTTAAACTGTTTTTTGGTTTCTCCTTAAAGAAATAAATAGCAGAGTTTTGCTATTCACTCAACAAAAATATTGAGTGTGGCCTATGCGCACGCATTTAACAAAACCATTTGCACGGCTTCTCAAACACTAGCCGCCATCTTAATTTATTGATTGGTTAGCGCCAACCGCTTGTAACATCCCCAAATTAATTAACAATAATTAGTATGCATCTCATTAACATGCATGTTGTTTATAAAACATTTGCATAAATTATTGCACTTGGAAAAATTAAACAAATATTAAACATACACTTTAAATTGAACTCCAAAAGAAAACTGAAACAAATGCTATGAAAGTTCACTAGGAAATAATTTATTAAAATACTATAATATTTATCATGAATAAATATAATTTTCTCCAAATTGTTGAACTCAATTCAACCCACGTAAAATTCAAACTCAAATCAAAGACCTATTCTAATTTGAATTTTAATTATACAAATTAAATCTCAAAAAGTGGGTTTTCAAATTTTATATGGGAACTAGGTATTCCCACGAACACCTCTGATTAATTTCATAATTTTTATAATTTTATTTCTAATTATCAAGCCTTGGTCAAATCAGTTGAAGCTTGGTCAAATCTGATTTCAACCGCCGAGCTTAGCACCGCTTCGGTTCGAGCGACTCGCCAGCCGCACCGCACCACCTCGAATGAGCTGGACCGCTTAACCACTGACCAACTCGGCGCAAGACTGCTCGATCCAGATCCAACCGCTGGGATCGAGCGGCCGTCGGACCGACCAACTCATCGCGATCTCAACCGTCTAATTTAAATCATGCGGTCCTAAGCGCCGTCCGAACGCTATCGACCTAACCAACTCACACCGCCTGTTCGCGACTTGAGCTCGACCACCCGGCCCACCGGTCAGGCTTCCTTCAACCTCGGCAGCGAGCAGAGCTCGAGCTCCAGTGGCCATCATGCTCACCAGCCCGACACCGCCAGAAGCCACCACCTCGCCGACCAATCCCCTAAGCTCCATTAGCTCACGCCGCCTCCAACTCCGCCAATCCTCGAGGATAATACCTCCCGAGCCCTCCATTCTTGCTCATTCCTTCTCTCGGGGCTGAGAAGGAAGAAGCTCAATTGAGCACCACGCCTGGGTAAGCTTCAACCGCGTGGTTCTCCTCCCCTCTACCTTCATTTCCTTCTCCAATTTTGCTAATGCGAGCTCCTACTTTGCCTTGTAGTTTCTGTTCCATCTTCGTGCTCTGAGAAGCTCTAGAGTGCGCTCCCGAGGACATTCTCGTGTCAACTTCCATTCCGGTGAGCTAATTCTCATTCTTTGTGCGTCGCTTTGAGCCTTTGAGCTTGAGTAAGTGTTCCCCTCAATTAATTTCATCAGCTCACCGCAGGAGCTCTCGGATTTTGAAGTTTTTGTCGGCCAAAAATACTTTTCACCATCCATTTGTTGTTTTGGTGAGTCATTTCGATTTCGCGGTTACACCATCTTCAATGCCCCCGAACCCCTTCCAACCATTTTTTTCTTTGATATCATGGCTCAGTTGCCACCTCGTGAACTGAGAGCACCGCCGCCATTATCGCCGCTAGGCCTTCTCCGAGTTTCACTGCCTCCCATCTCTCCGTGAGCTTCACTAAGTCTCCTAGTAGCTCATGCTCGTGATTTTTGTGCTCAATGCACCATCAAGTTAACACATGCATGTTTACCATCTGCTACGCCACGACTTTGTCGCCGGACCAACCCGACCACTCCCCGTCGCCTTCAAGAGCACGGTGAGCATCGCGAAGGTCCCTTGAGACTCCACGCTTAACTGAAGACATTGCTGCAGTTTAAAGAGCCCGAATCCAGCTCCAGCTCGCCCCGAAAAGTCCTCACGCCGAGAGCCTCCGCACCAAGACTGCCCTCCTCCGCTCAACTCCGCCGCCGACGCACCACCGTGCCCCTCCACCGGCTACGACCTCTCCTAAAGGTAGCCACGAGCCCTGGTTCTCCATTTTAGCAATCTCCGGGCCCAGTGCGCCGCCACTTTGCCGCCGGTAGGCTCGGCGATGGCCGGCTTTGCCCTCCTCTATTGCCCAAAGCTAGGCCAGATCCTATAGCTCCATCTCTGAAAAAACACTCGGTCAATGAAAAAGGAATAAATTTGTAAAACCAACTTTTTTAAGTGTCTGTCAATTGATCACTTAAACTTAATTGATAAATGAATGATTGATCTTCTGAGAAGTTAACTGACAAAGTAATCAAATTCTTTTGATAAAGTTTTGATCAGAGAAGATAACTGGATGAAAGACTGAATTAGCAGTGAAATAATGGCACTGCTGATTCTAGTGCTTAGCGAGGTTAAGGATTCATTAGCCTTTTTAAAAGAAGTTCATTTAGTGAGAAGTTTGGTTAAATAATACTCCTTTTAAGAAGATTCTTCTCGCCTTGTGGTGCCCGAATCAACAATAATCCGTAATGAATGATTTGTCATTGTACTAATAACCTGCTAATCCAAGTCGTTAGAAATGCCCTTGACTCTTTAAGCCTTTGAACCTTATCTACCTAGCAAAGACAAACAAGATACCATAGGATGAAATTTTGAATAGAAAGAAGATGGAATTTAGAAGAGAAGTTGTTTTGTCAAGAGAACTCTTTTGTAAAACCATCTAGCTTATTACCCAGTTTTGTGTTGTCATTTGAGTCAATCCTTTGATTTAGCAAAAAGAAAGTTAAGCCAATAGCATTTTTTTTTAGCCTGAACAATCTTGTTGCAGGTGGGTATGAACAAAGAATCAATAAAATCAGCTTTTGTCTAATTGGCTTAAAACATTCAATTTCGATAGGTGTTCTCGACAGAGAAGTCAATCAAGTTAATAAAAGCTTGCATTAGGCTAATGGCCTTGTAGATGCATTAGCTGGAAATGCTCTTGTTTCAACTAGTCGGTTGGGCTTTTCGATATTAGTGGCAACCAAATCTGAAAATCGCTATGAATGTGAATCTTCAAAAATTAATGTAAATGGTTTTAAGATAGCTTTTTGCTTATGGCAAGAGGCTTGACCTTGCCAAATTCATTTCTTAGAAGGTTATTATTCCAGTTAAGATTGGACCTTAAAACTAACATAGGCACATCAATCAAGAAATGTACCATTAGCAATTAGTCCTAAGAAAACAAGAGCTAAAAGGAGGCAAGATTAGATGGTAGAACTCTAATAGCAAGAAGATAGAGCCTTGTCTAATAATACAAAGGGTTTCTAAAATATAATTACTAGTTTTTCACATGTAACCTAAAGAGTAAAATCAATTATAAGCCAAGAATTGGGCTATGGTTAGTCCATCAACATTAGACCTTATGCTATAATTTAATCCCATTAAATCCATAACTAATTCAAATTAACTCCAGATTCAAAGGAGACCAATTTTAGTAATTATCATTTTAAGTAAAATTTAATATAAAATTGGTTTCAAACATGTCTCTGTAGCAGAGAATATAGTTTTGTTAAATGATCCATAAATCTATTATCTTTACAATAGAAAAAGGCTGATAACTTTAAAAATGTATAACTAATTCATAAAAACTCCAAATGAGATAAACTCAGTTATTTTGATCTTATAATTTTATCCTATTTTTATATATGTAATCCTTGCATCCATCACTACTCTAAAAATTTTGGCCAAATAATTAAATTAGGTGAACAGTAACAGATTGCATTTTCTAGAAATCCAATCTTCCAACTGCTATAACTTTCAGATACTAAATCCAAATGGAATTAATCTTTCACCTAAATTCATATAAAATCATAATATACCTACTGTATAAATTTCATGCATTTTTGAGTAATTTGAATTTTCAGCTTATTTGGTGTTAATTGCAATATCGTTCTTTCGATAGATATCTCGACGATACAAACGTATTTATGAGTGTAAACTAAGATTGAACAAGTGGTATAGCAAAGGTGCGAGCACCCTCCTCTTGATTATATTGCTCCTACTGGTTTTAAAATGTTTTGTATGGTTTTAATATCTCAATTACATGCTATTTTGAAAGGTATGTTCATGGGTAGAAGTAGTTAATTTCCTACTTGCTGCATTGGCCCTCCTTTGAATGTTGATTACCCTTTTACCTTAAATGATTAAGGCTATATGTTATATGGGATTTGTTTCCTAATTTGTAGAATGATGCTTAGTCGTGTAGTAGTTGTAGTCGATAACTGTTGATGGAGCTAGTCCACCTACCGATGGATCTAATTGAATCTTAATGAAATTTGAGGATTATATGGATTTTGATTATGTTGAATTTGAGGAAAATGTCCAGATCTTCGTGATTCGATTATTATGAACTTGTTGATGGGTTGTTGTTGTGTGTTGGACTTGGACGGGTGATAGGGTGATGAAGGGTGGTCCCAGATTCGCAGAGTCTCTGCCTCGGGTATTTGAGGACCGGTTCGTGGTGTGTTAAACCAAGTCTTACGATAACCACACGCCGGATAATGGCGAAGGCTTGGCTTAATAATTTGTTGTGTGTTAGCTATCAAAACACAATTAGATTGGCAATTGTTGTTGTTTGGTTTTAATGACTCTCTTGTCAATTTAGCGGGGCATGTTATATTCTTATTTTCTTGCCCTTAAGGGTCTCTTGTTTGTAAGGGACTTACTTACGCAATGAGGTTCCCCTGTGGTTCTAGGCACCGGATACCGCCATGGACCGTCCTCGGTGGGTTGATAGTTAGGACATGACATTGTAACGGTCTCGTTATGATATCTCACCACACTCCTACGAAGAGTGCATGGCGACAGTACGAGGTATTCATATCGTATAGGTAAAGCCGCATAACTCGCAGAGTCAAATAAATCTATTCAATAGTCGTGTCCCCGGTTATGGACATCACTTGTGGGAAAGCATGCACGCTTAGCTTATGGGAAATTAAGTTTGGGTTATGGTTAAAATATTATGTCTTTATGTTAGTTTGTCCAGATTCGAATGTTATCTCGAACGGGATGTTCGCTTGTTAATTTTGTTATGGAATGAATTGTGTCACTAATGGGATGTTCGTGTGTTGATTATATTTGGAGATTATATCGTTGATGATCATTGCCATCGTTATACAATGTTTTAAAAATGGCAATTTGAATCTATACTATTTATCTAATTGCAAAACTTGCTTTATGTGAAAATTGACTAGTGTAGTAGCATTCCTTTGATACTTACATGCATCCTTATTTTTCTTGAAAAGTCTCGCGAGTACAACTTTGTACTTAAAAATTGTCCATTTGTTCAGGTGAGAAGTCATTCAAATTGGGTAAAGTACTTCAGACGCTACGATTTTAATCCCAGTTGGTTGCTTGTGGGATTGTGGGCATGCCAACTTGGTTATTCCCTTTTTATTTTAAGTTTGTCTCCCGCTGCGATTTATCATTTGATAATTACTTTTGGCCGATTGGCCCTCTTATGCAAACTTATACATTATGTTTCTATCCAATGATGTTGTATTTACGATTCCATTATTCTTGTATATTGTGTATGGATGTGAATGCAATGTTGTGTTTGGATATCTGCATGTTAGTCACTGATCCTTGGGAGCTAACATGAGACACATATCCGGGCACTGAATCGCTTTCATTTCATATTAAGTATTGCGCTTTTCAAAGATAATTACTTAGCTTGAAACGGATCCGATCTCGGGGTCCCCACAGCGTTGGTATCAGAGCTTACCGAGATGAGGAGAGCTCAATGCCTCCTTCTCTCTCACGGCCGAAGAGAGAAGTGAGAGGAGAGAACGGTGTGGAGATGGTTTTGTGCGAGAAAGAGGACGAAGAAGGAGGCGGCGTTAGCCGGTGATGCTCCAGGAATATTGATGAACTGGAACCAAACCATTTGCAGTACTTACAATCTATGTAGTAGAATATGAACAGCTGATCTGTATGACCGATTACGGTGTATTGACACATGATGTCAAATACCGCATGCCACTAAGCGTCTATGCCAGTTACCGAGTCTAAATTGGACGGCTCGTGGCGTATCGAAGCGTAAAACAGAAAGGTACTGTTATTCCTTCAGATGTCAAAGTTCCAAGCATTATTTAACGGCTGGTTTGAAGCAAGAATGCGAGACCAATTACTGTTAGGATCAAAAGATCAGGGGGCAAATGACTGCATGCTGAATTCGTATTTGTCACGCACGCGGACGATGTTAGTACCAGTATCAGTTTTCTGACCGAGTTCGTGCCGTTTGTCTGAAAGTAGCTCATTTCTGAACTTTTTATTTGACAAAACACAACAGGTAGCGGCCATTAGGCCTGCTCACCCTTCTTAAGGAGCATCCAACTCTTTCATAAACCAAATAAAAACCATGCATTTGATCTTTAGTTTTCCAGTAATAAAGAAATGGTGAAAAAATTAGTGAGAGAGAATATAGGTATGCCCAGTTTGGCAATCTTTGCGTGAGAACCTTGCAAGCACTTTCATACTGTTCAACAAATGTTGACTAATGACTACGTTGCTTCTTCAAAATAAAGAATCTTAAAAAAAGACTACGGAGAAAGAAAGAGTATTAGTAATCTATAGCCATCCTAAGTGGAACGTCGAAGGAAGAAGTGGTGAAGCAATGCCACGTCTGAGGTTTGACTGGCCTAGTTCTCCTCCAATCATCTCTTTCTCATGGTCAAGTTCTTTCTCCTTTGTAAATTCTTGATTTTATTCTTTACACATTTTTGAACGGTTAGCGTGAAGCTGCAGGAAAAGGAGAAAAAAAGAGAAAAGAAGTGTTTTCCAAATATATATAAAAAGGGTAATTCTCTCCTAGCTATCACTTTCTTGTGGGGAGCGTGGGCACAATTTATGACAGATTCGATCAACCTCCCACAAAATTTGGCCGTCAGAAGTAGTAATCAGTTCCGGTATTCGATGACCACTAATTTACAACAACATTGCTCAGCTATGAACAAACGACTCTGCTGTGCTGCCAGTACAAGCCACGGTCTCAATCTGTATAACGGGACTACTTTGGATTTGGTGTAGCCAACATATTTTGACATGGAAACAGCCATCTTACCTGGACCAATTCCAGGTACCAGACAAGAGCGTACTTTCGCAGTTCTGCAGCAACAACAAATGATCAGACGCTGTGGGTGTGACTTGACCAATTCAAGCTTCTATCGCAACGAACAAAATTGACTAGGGAAAGATTGGCAATCAGTTAGATTGGCCTTTTTTTGGTTAAAAAAAACAGTTAGATTGATCTTGATTCTTGATCTCTAGTGTTCAGCAAAAGTCCCTGGGTGGCATGGAGCCCCATCACCCGAATCAATGTAGTCAAGAAGTACGAGTTGACCCCACATATCTTTTATTCCGAAACATTACCGATCCATTAGGTTAGGCCAGCTGTGAGTTCATGCATGCAATTGATGCCTGAAAGATTATAATCGTACAGCGTGTCATGGCTAGCTGAAGAGCAGCAGCTTTTCCTGTAAACATTGTTGCTCGTGTCACCGGCCAGCTGCTGATGGCATGTGCGGTGACACGAGCGTTGAATATGACCATTTTGTGTATCCGTCACAAAAATCTGCAATTGAATTCCATCACTAATAGGCTAACTGTACAACTTTGACTCGAACCAACCAACTGAAGCCAAGAAAATAATTTTCCTGGCAGCTTTTAGGTGACCAACCTGGTTCAGTTTGCACCATGCAAGAAATCTCTCTGTATACATGATCCTCAAGTTCAATGGAAGTGCCAAGTGGCTGATCCAAGACAATTCAATTACCTCTTGAGCTGAAATATAAACTCTAACCATTGCAACAGCTAACAAACAATGGCTTTGGTTGCTTTCGTAGTGACGTTATGAAACATTGCATGTGCAAAATGCAATGTACAGCTTGCCGACATGAAACGCCGATCGAAATGACCCATAGGAACTTTTGGATAGCATCGATAATGCCTTTCCAAAAAGCAAGGAGCTAGCATAGGGCTAGCCGGCTAGCTGATGAGAACAGCTTGGCCTGCATTGTTTTGGATCCAAAGCTGAGGTCAAGAGGCAGGGCCAAAACTTGGTACCACGAAATTTCTAGATCAAACAAATTTAGCATAGCTTGCTTGCTGCCTTTAGCTAAGAGGTATTGATTCCAGAATTCCGCAAACGCGCATAGAAGGTTCCAGTATGTTTTTAGGAAATGCTGCTGGTATCACAGCTGCCCATGGGGAAGTTTTGGCATATCCTCGTATGCTCGTCTGTCAAGAATGTCCAGAGATCCATACGGGCTGTAAATGCGTAGACGTGCATCTTTGCCTTTTGGTTCGCCGGTCCTGTGTATGTGTGTTCAAGACATCAGTTCAGGAATTTTATAGGATTTTACGGTGCTGGTAGAAATCCTGTAATTTTTTGTGTTCTAAACGGGATGAAGCGAATTGGAACTATAGCGCACTAAGCTTGGAACATGATGTTTACACTACACTCTATTCCACCTACCATCTCCCCCTCCTTCCCCCTTCCCTTATCCCTTTCCCTAGGGGTGGGAGTGGTTTATCATTAGCCAATGGATAACCGATCCGGCAAATTTTTTTAGCAATATGGATCAGAGGTGCAACCCAACAAAAGAATAGGTCTAATAGGTTCCGAACCTATTGGTTCCAGTGGCTCGAGTGGATCGAACCTTCCGCATTGTCCTCCTTGTTCCAATGCGTTGTTGCCGCCGCTCGCTGCTGTTGCAGTCTCTACCGCACCGCTCTCCTGCCTCCACTCACCGCCGCGGCCCCTTCCCCACCACACGCACACCCATTCGCAACCCCCCCTCCTGAGGCTCTCACAACGATTGCTTCAGCAAGAGTCATGTAACGTCCTAAAATTTGGCTTTTCAAAAATCTTTTGAGTAGTTTAGGTCCCTGGAAAATTTCGCCAATTTTATTCGGATTAATAAAGCTTAATTGAGAATTTTCTAAATTAAAAATATTTAATTTGACTAATCTAAACATCAATTAAATAAAAACATGTGTTATTTGGCTTCCTTGTGTTCCAAGGAATTTTCTGGTATTTTCTGAGTTTTTTCTGGATTTGTTTGCTATTTATTTGGATCTCCTCGATTTTTGGGATTTTATTTAATTCCGAAAATCCTGATTTTCTCTCTCCTGCCGCACTGCTACAGTAACCGTCGGGTACTGTTTATCCGGATCCCGTGCTACAGTAAATCACGAGACACTGTTCATCCTCAGCCTCCGTCCGAGTCCAGAACCGATCCAGAGCTCCCGTACGTATACCAAACCTTCCTAATTCGATATCTTTCTACGGTGCGATAAAAGCAAGCCGCTTATGCCACTCGTCCGTGTTGATCTCCTCTTTCAATCCCTTGATTTGGTTTTCTCCGAATCAATCTAGTTTCGTCGCAATCTGCAGATTACCGAGCTCCTCCCAAAGTCTTCTCCGCGAAGTTGCGCTTCATCTCGACGTCCGCCGCCGAACCGCTCATGGGCGTTGGCTTCGTTGCCGCCCTCTACGCTCATGGTACCATCCACTTCGCCCAAGATGAGAGATCATGTGGAGGTCGCCCCGTGTGTGTGATGAGTAATTGACATAGGTTTAGGAAGTCGAGTTTTGTTTGTGTGGTCGGACCATGTCGCTATGCGCGTGCATTCGGTTCGACGAACTTTGTCGAGCTAGGTCGAACGTGCTTAAGTCGCTTATTTTTCGTTCGACGGTTTGGGCTCAATATTTTGTCTCGATGCTATTGTATGGTTACAATATGTCGAAGCGGTGCTATGTAATTTGTTTCTTGTCTGTGTTAGCCGCAGACATCGAGGCGAGTCGTGGCGAGACACGGTGGATCGGACTAGGCGCAGTGGCGCCGAGGTCGAACGGTCGGGAGGTGTCAAGACGGCGAGGCTCGAGGTGGTCGCGAGGTTTGCAAGGCAAGAAGGAGGAAGCTTCCTAGAAGGTGCGCGAGGGCGCCGGTAAAAACGCAAAGTCTGCGCTTAAAGGAAGCGGGTTTGGATAAAGCATCGAGTAGGTGGTGACCTAATGGGTAAAGATGTGCAAACCCATTAGTGGGAGGCTATAAAAGGAGAGGAGAGATTGTGCTGAAATTTGAGAGAGTGCGTGCTAAAGTTTTAGGATTTCATTTGTATTCTCTCCATGGGTGTGTGTGAGAGTGATTTGGTTGTAATCTTTCTTCTTTGTAATCTGACCTCTCTTTGTCTCTTTCTATGAAATTCTTGTGTTTGAGTTGTTCCGGCCATTCTTGTTTTGATTTCTGGTGAATTTTATCTTGAGTTTTCTTGTTGCTCGGTGATGGGAGTTGGCCTCAAGATCAAGTGATCAGTTCATCCCAAGAGTAGAAAATCAAAAGATATTATTGTTCTTCAGTTTGTGTGCTCTTGAGTTCTTGTGAAGAGGTGCCACTAATTGATGCTCTATATCAGTCCCAAGGTCATTTGACCAGTTTTCAAGAGCAAAAATCAATTGCAAGAGGAGGCGTTGTTTCTAGTCTGTAGTCTCTCCTTTTTGGTTCAGTTTCAGCGCTTCTGTTTTGTCAAGGTTGGTTCTCTGCTGCTTCAAGTTTTGGCAGTAGGACCTGCTGTCTGCTGGCAGCTCTTTTCTAGCCAAACTGCATTTTCTTTAGTCTTCTGTTGCCTGAAACCCATTCGGCCAGCAGCAGTCTCTCTGCAGTATAGGCTGTGCTTTATCTCCCTGTCGAATGTAGTTCTTCCCTGCAGTTTGTGTCTCCTGTTGAGCTGCGTTTTGTCCAGCAGTTTTGGCCAGATTTCTGCATGCAAATTCTGTGTTTCGGCTGCTGTTTTGTGGACTGCAGTACTCTCATTTATTTGCTGTTCTTGCTGCTTGTTTGGGGCTGTTTTGGGCAGCAAAAGTACAAGTTTGCAGTCAGTTTTTGACAGCAAAACTGCACCTTCTTTTCTTTTCAGACTTGGTCTCCTTTCGGTTGATGGACAGCATGTGCATCTTTAGCTCCTGTTCAGGTTTTGGTCCAGCAGTTTTCTTGCAGCAGTAGCAGTCAGAAAAGATCAGTTCCTTGTTTTTTCGTGGTATTTTCTGTGCTGTTTTCAGCTAGGTTAGCTGCTGTCCTTTTTGCTTCATTTCTCTGTTTTTGGCAGTCAAGTCTTTGTGCTTCTCTTGGCTGTTTTGGACAGCAAGTGCAGGCAGTTTTGGTGCTATTGGAAGTGCACTAACTGCCTTCTTTTTCAGTCTTAATTTCCTTTTTACTGCTCTTTTTCTAGCTTCTTTGCCTTGTTGTTTTCAGTGTTTGTGTGCTGTTTTGGACAGCATGTTAGCAATCAGTTTTGGGTGTAGTTCTCTTGGCTGTCTTTTTACTTCATAGATTCTATAGCTATTGGAGAGGGAATTTGTGTGCGAATATTTGGGGTGATTTTTAAGGCACCATTCACCCTCTGCTGCCATTTCGATCCTTCGAAGATCGCCGAGCACCGTCGGCCATTAAAGCTCAACCACGCTCGTCGCTTGCCGCTTCTCGTGAGTTTTTCCAAAATCCGATCGCACCATTGCGTCCGCCTGCTGCTTCTTTCCGTTTTGCCCTTCGCCGCTGCCGCTGCCTCTCGTCCGCCGCCACCCCATGCGCCCTATTCATCTATACACTGTTCATGTATATATATATACGTATTGGTGCATGGCGATTTCCTTGGTCATTGAATCGGTTGATGCTCGGTTAATCCTTCTATCTCTTTGCTTCTACGTAGCCTAACCAATATCGAGCCATGCGCTAGGCAAGATCCACCACAATTCAAGTATGCATCTCTCTCGTTAATTATTTTCCCTAATTCATGTCTTTGCCATCTCATGCACAGAGCAGCCATCTCCTATCACCAAGTCAAGCCTCTCGAGTGCCGTGAACCGGTCGTGCCTGCTCAAATCTATGGTGCAAGGCGTGGGTTCGGTTCTATTGATTCTCCGATTCTTTTCCTTCCTCCGATGAGCGAGGCCAAGTATGTTCTCTATTCTCTATTTTCTTTTCCTTTGCCTTGCCATATCGCTATGCGCCATGATCCGCCGTGAGGACTTGTTTTTGTTTCTTCTTAGACCGATGCAGTAGCACATGTTCTTCTATGTCCGCTTTTCTTTCCCTTCCATGTAGGTCCTAGTTGCTCATGCACCAAACCAAGGTCTTGCCGATACATCTCCATTGCCATCTCTTGTTCTTTGCGCCATCAAAGAAGTGCCAAGCAGCAGCCTTTGCCCCCTATTCTATGATCCTTCTCTCGACACGCATGCAAATTATCAACACAGACTTTGTTGATTCTTTTGGCTTTCCTTTTCCTCTCTTGCATGTGGGTCCCAAGAGTAATTACCTTTTTCCTCTCAGGTTTTTTGGACCATGCATGCATGAAGTATATGTCAAGACAGAGGTGTGTATGTGCCTGTAACACATGCATTTTCCTTGTCCGACCTTCCGATGCGTGACCTTTGTCATCTAATCAATTCAAGCTATATACTCTTTCTTCCCTCTCTCACTTACATGTTGACCCCACATGTCATCCACCTAATTAGAAACCCTAATTATTTCTCTCTTACATACGGGTCCCGCATGTCACCAACCCTTGATCAAACCCTAGTTCATGAGCTTGGTCCACCGTGGACTAGCATATCTCTGTGGACTTGGTCTATAGACCAAAGGCCCACATGTCAACCCTAATCTTATTTTCGAATTAATTTAATTCTTGAAAACCCTTTTATTCAGCTTGGTTCCACTTGCCGCTTCTCTACCTTATTTCTGGAATTATTTTAATTCTAGAAATTCATAAATACCACTACCCCACCTTGTCATCCACAGCCCTTTTCTAAATTAATTTAATTTCGATGTTCAATTATCCGCTTGGCCCCACATGTCAATCAATGCCTTTGTTCCTCTTTTCACTTACTAGTGGACCCCACTTGTAAGTATCCAATTTTTTTATTTTATTTATCCGAAAGAATATTCTTCAATATTCTTTTCTATCAATTTCATCATTTCATGTGATCTTTCGAGCTCACATCTTTTGAATCGAACTCCGATTGAGTCCATTCAAATTCCTAAATTCATCTCAAATCAATATCTATCTATCTGAGATTATTATTTAATTTTTGGAGTTTGTTCGCCTCTCGTTGTTTATTTATTTAGTTTATTTACTTGTTTAAGTAGTAGACATCGACATCGCGAGAAGTGTTGATCGTGAAGGAGCGTAAGATCAAGGAAGTAGAAGATTAAAGTCTAAATAAGATCGCATTGCTAGCAAGGCAAGTTGTACCTTTGATCATATTGAATCCTAGTTTTCTAAAATTACTTTGATTCAAATTATTGCATTTACTTTAAGTATTTATTTAAATGCTTTTGGGTGTAGCTATTATCCCATTTGTTATATCCACCTTGTCTAATTGATATGCCATAATCTTTTGTCACCCTAGCTTGGTTATTTAATAGTTGGTATTATTGTATCACCAACGGGTTGGTTAGTACGAGTAGATTGCTTAGCCATGCCACTAACCATTTACTCATGTGAGACCGCAATTATTAACTGACTAAGTGAATATGCAATCTTATAATAATCTGTGTGTACTATGTGTCTTTGTGGCATGTGTTGCACTTAAATCAACTGGGTGGTAAAAAGGATTTGGACTGAGGCAAGTGGTGGATACTGTGAAATGGTGGAATCTGTGTGATCTGTGGACAATAATCTGGTGACCTGGTGGACAATAATCAGTGATCTGTGTGAATAATAACTGTGGGATCGTGTGGTTTAGTTGGCATGTGGAAGTCTTGCCTTGGTCAATTAAGGACCTCACCATGTGCGCCATTGAACTGGCCTTAACCGCATAACCACATGTCCGGTATGGGACGGACCGCTAATTAATTAGCGATGTTTTGATTCAGCCTGCTTTTGGTTGACGATTCGGCGCAAGAGGGGCTAGGGCGTAAACCTTAGTGAGCGAATCGGGTCAAGGCAGACTTTGTAAAGGCCTTGTCACGCATTTCTAGATCGCTACCTAAGGTAGTGAGCAAAGGTATCGACGGATGCCAAACAAACTAGAGAATTCGTCTTGTGGGTAAAGCCGCATAACCTCTCGCAGAGTGTAAAACTATTCAATAGCCGTGTCCGCGGTTATGGACGTGTTTCGGGATTTCACACTAGGGTAGATCTTCATAAACCGTGGGGAAGGGAGTCAGTGATCTAAATCATATGACTATGTGAATAACTGCTTAGGTGTGTGTGTCTTTGTGAAATCAAATTGTTAAATTATGATTATCTATTTGTTTTACTTGGCTATCAATCTATTATTTGTATTCAATTGCAAATGTTGCATTTTCGCAAAATAACCACGTAATGTCATTCCCTTGGAATAAGCCTCGCATCTATAAATTGCATTTCGGGTATGACTTATGTAGTACGGTGTGTACTCACGCTTGCTTTGATGAATCAAGCGTATGAAGGAATCGCCACCAACAAGGTCTACTTCAAGGATCGTGGAGAACTAGGTCGCGACCCCAAATTGATTGCCCTGTGTGCATATGGATGGGCTTCACCGAGTTATCCTGCTTGCCCACCGCAGCCTTCTTTGAGCTTTTTGCCTTCGAGGCATTAATTGTAAGCTTTGACCTTAAGGTCTTTACTCGATGTTTATTGTTATTGCCTATTTATTAGTTATCTTTGTATATGGAATTGATATTTCACCGATGTTGTCATCTGGTGCACTAGTGTGATCCTCGACTAGTACAAGATACACAGAGGGTCCAAAATTGTATTTTGGGTCCCGACAAGTCACCCATTGAGGATGGCAAGATAAGTTGCCCTTCCATTGAGTTGGGTGGTCGTGGCGATCTCGCTAAACTTGATATGTGCATCCCCATCCGCCACCGAGGAACTCGGTTTAGAGATGAGCTAGATGCTTCAGCAATCATTCGAGCCAAGGATGCTCTACCTCATCGCCACCAGAGTAGAGTAATGGAGGCATTACCAGATTATCTTTTGGCCGTAAGGAAACGATGTCTTCATAATTGCCAAGAATGTAGCACTTGCGGATATCCGTTCATTTTTCAGGTGGGAGTGCCATAACTGCGAGAGCAACAAACATGCGATGTTCATTCTGAAGCCTGACAAGGTGGGGGATATGGTCTGAATTGGGTAGAGGGTAGATTGTTGAATTAAACTAGTTGTGTCAAAGCTATCTTATTTCTCTCATCGATTTTAGTTTCGCTTGTTAGTTGGATAGCGTTAAGCAATTCCGATGTTAGTTTTTTGTTTGAGTTAAGTTAGCTAATTTAGCTTGTTGAAACAGAGTCTGTTTCCTGTTGGAAACAGAGTCGGACTTCAAAGTCTGTTCCCTGCTGTAAACAGAGTCATATTTAGCTTCTTTAGTAGGAATACTTTCAGAGTCCTGTAGCGTTTCCGAAACGTATTCAAACTGTAAGACTATATATGAAAACTGAAAACACAAAAAGACCGCAACGATTGCAACGACAACATCCAAACCTTCTGAGATTTCATTTTTGCTTCTTCTGCAGTGAATTGCGTAGTCTTTTGGTTCTGACATTTCATTTTTCAGAATCATCGGAACTATCAACTCTGAACTCAGAAGTTCAGAACTTTTCAGTAACTCTCTCATAGATTACCTGGTTTAGTGTGATTATCGGCCAATATGGTCATTGATTTTGGGTCCGTGGACTGGGATATTCTCAAGTAATTCTTCCGTATTGTTCATCTTTGATTTGGACATCATGTTGGTTACCGCTGTAAATAGGGTATGACTTTACTTATTTTATCATTATTGAAAAGTCGGTTGGATATTGTATCGAAGCGCATCATGTTAATTTAGGTACTATCTCAGATATTGCTACGCGCGAAAGTGCCTCATGAATATGGGATTAGTCTTTGAAATAAACATGAATATTGGGTTGTTACATTGACCCTTCAGACATCCAGCTTTTCCTACCTAGATATATTATCAATCTCGAGTAGACCTTTTAGCCGAGTGAGTCACGGATCCTCGCCATCCCGCGGCCACGGAGGGCACCTCGGTGCTTTCATCTCGACATCTCCGCCGCCATGGTCGCTAAGGCCATTCTCGCAAAGATATGCGTTCAAGGCGCTGCAAAACTGACGAGTTGCCGCTCCGCATGCCGTGGTTTGAGATGAGGGATCCGAGAGTCAGGACATGTAATGGACCGACCCATATGAGCCAACAGATCATATGGCCATGGCAAGACAATAAAAAGGTTCGATCCATATGAACCATTTTTGAAGCTATGCCACACGAGGTAGGTCCGGCTCGGACCGGATCGGCCCATTCCCACCCCTACCTTTCCCCCATCCCTTCATTCCTCTCTAACACAAAAAATTCAAATCAAGAAATTTGAGCTCTGAATTTCAAATAGAGAAATTTCTACTCATAAAATTTCAAATTAGAAAGTTTCACTGTAAAAATTTCAATACATGAAATTTGAACTCGGAAATTTTCACTCGAGAATTTTTCAAAATTGAAAAAAATTCAACACGTGATATTTGCAAATCAGGGAATTTCAAAACTTGAATTTTTTTTTTTTAGTTTGAAGGAGAAGGGGAAAAGGGGACGAAGGGAATGCCACCGCGTGTTGTGACGTTTGAGGGGAAGGAAAAGAAAGGGGATGCCAGTTGTCACCGTGTCTCGCAACAAGAAGGCGTCCTCACCAAACAGTTGGTGAGGGTACCCTCAAATTAGTGTTTCGCCTGTCAAGAGTCCACCCGCGGGCGGCCTAGCAGCAGCTCATGGAATTTCTACGGCCCCGCGCGGCTCGGGCGTTAGCGTTTGGGCCGCGCCGTCCCGTCCCGTGCAGCTTCTCGCGCGCGGACCAGACAGACTGAGGCCGAGCGCCGGCCGAGGCGGACCACCGGACGCCATCGGCCACCTCGATCGCGCGAATGGTTTCGACTCTGAGGCCTGATCGCTGCCGGCTAGTGGCCACCGCGCCTGCAGCCGATCGAGAGGTAAAAGTGTCCCGTGTCGTATGCACGCCGAATCGGTCATCGCGCGTTGTTGTGCCCAGTAACTAGGCTACCTCAGAATCTCAGCACAGCACCGTTCTGCCAAAGTGCAAAATGGCGCTCGGCAGGTAGGAATAATAAATCAGTTATTGCAATTTTGCGACGCAACACCCTCTTTTGTGTGCCTGTGTGTTCTCGATCCTCTTTTTTTTCCCTTTTTGCGAGGAGCGAGCAATGCAATACTTGCTCATCTATTCCCGTGAACTTTGCGACGTTTCCTTGTACATCCAATTCATGCCTTCCAAATTCCAAATTGCCTTAAACAACATTGGTACAACGGAGGGAGGCCGAGGGTGGGCATCGGGTCAGCAAGACCCAAGACCCAGCTGAAGAGAGTTCCTAGGTGAGTCAGTGTACACGTTTCAGATAACGCCGCGTTACAAACGGCATGGACTGAGTTTGTGCTCTCCTGCCTGCATTGATGGAGATATAAGATACCTAAGCACCAAACGATGGCTTTTGTTTTCGATCGTATTGCCTTGAAAGCGAAGAATAGGGTCCTAGCTCTTGCAAGCTCCAACCGCGAATTGTTGGAGATGGCCTCAAGATACGCTTCAGATGGCACAGGCCCCTGCCACCGGGCTAAATGGAGAAGGACAGAGCCGCCTGTTGGAATTTTTGCATGATTAGCGGGAAACCACAGAGGCACAAAGTTAATTTTTAAAAAAAACTATCACCATGCCTATTACTTCCGAGAATTCTTTGTAAACTGACATTGCAACGTATAGTTTAGCAGAGACCAAACTCTAGAATCACATCACCTGGTTTTCTAGGCTGTATGGCATAAAAAAGTGAAGGTAAAGTTTGCAGTCTACACTGTCAAGAGTAGTGCAAAGCAATGTGCAGATCATTCATGATTGTACAGTCAAAATGAAGATGGTAATCGTTAGACTTACTGCCGGTTAACTATTGGTTCGCTCTTTCTTCCAAGGCAACGATGAACAATTTAGTTCATGTAATGAATCAAAACTGTGACTATGAAACTGCGCTTGAGTAATGCAATGTTTTCTGAGCAAACTCGGCAAACAACTCCATAAAAGTAAATTTAAAAGGTAGAAAAAGGAGTACCTCCATAACAGAATCTAATGATTGGTCGCTTCGAGGGGTCTCCTGTGAACTTGAAGGCCTCATGTGTGATTCTATCATGTTGAGTTGCTCGTATACCTCCTTCAGCATTATGATCTGCTCCTTGCTTCTCCTAGGGTCGTTGAGCTCAACCATCTTTTCGCTCTGCACCCGCTTCAGCCTTGATCTGGTCCTCTCAACTCCAGCTCGTGGTGTGGAATTCCCTGTACTTAGACGAACATTCCTGTCAACATTGTTCATGGAGCCAACTTTTCTTGTTGCAGACAACTTGGATAGAACATGGGACCCTCGCTCTTTCGGAACAACTGTGGGAGAAAATTCTGATTCCTTTGTGATGATGTCATTTCCAGTACATGAGGATTCTGCTGCTACCTTGCTTCTTTCTGGAATCTTGAGTGTGTCAACATCGCTTGTAGGACGAACTGCAGCTCCATCCATTTCAATATCCAAACACGAAGCCTTAAGTTGATCACGATGTAGTGTGCCTTCCGCATCTTCCTCAACCTGTATAGCTCTTTCACTGCATCTCTCTCTGATGACTCACCACTGAGAATGAGGAACAACGTGAAGACTCTTCCAATGGATGAGGTTGTTGCAACATACCACTGCTTGGAGAATTTGGTTCTTCTCCATGCTTTTCTGTACTATCCATATCTGTTAATAAGCTTTTCTTGACCTCTAAAGCCTTGTAGTCATTACCATCTCTGGAAACTTGCTCCAATTCATTTTCACTCGAATTGTACATGTAACTATCTAGCCTGGTCCTTGCTGATTGAATCGCTCCATCGTTTTTGTTGATGTCCATTTCAGCAAAAAGTTTATTCAACTGCAAAGTTGGCAGAGAGAAATTCCTTTTGATGTTATGACAAAGATTCTCCACGTCTTTGCTTTCAAACAAAGGTATATTATTAGTTATTGTATCGTCTGCAATATCACAATCATCAATACCAACATCCAATAACCTGTGTTTATACACCTGCAATTGGTTCCTCAGATAAGAGAGCTCCAGTTCCTTCTGCTGCATGACTTCCTTCAGAATCTCCAGAGCTCTGTCAGTGTGGTTAATCTTTTCCTCGGCTATTCTCTTGTACTGCCAGGCTTCCATCCTCTCCACCTCCTTCTCTTTCTGAAGCTTTCTAATCATTGACAGGGCCGCGCTTGCAGCGGTTGCTGAAGCTTTCTTTCCTCTTCTAGCTCCATGAATAACTTCTTCATCAAAATATACAGGGCGAATATTGCTCTCTGTAACTGAGTAGTCTCATTTTCTGCCATCTTGGTGGAAGGCTCCATTAGTATTTATGGTTTAGTATTTGCCTTAGAATATTCTTAATTCATCTGTTCAACCTGCACTGTTTAGCAAAACTGAACTTTATGTTCTGAAAGATGTACAACCAGCAAACTGGGAAAAGAATTATATGAGTTGATTACACCTATGTTTGTGGAATAATTCATGCAGTTTTTATAAGAATTTATTCTATCAACATTCTCCAAAATCAGGATTAAAAATCAATGACATTTGATTTTAAAGCGTAAAATAGTTCTAGAGAAGCTAGAGTACCAAGGCAATAAGTTCCATGCGTAACTTATGAGTCCTTCCTGGTAGGTTGACAATGTTTTGGTGGAAAGATTATTGAATTCTGTAATTGCACTGAAGTGCCTTTGATAAAGCCATACATAAGGTCATTTAAGCAGACTAATTAAAAAAAGGTCGATGTGCCTGTGGCTTAAAGCCAAAATGTCAATTTTATGAGAAACTTTCAAATACTGCACATGCACTTGATACAGCTTGGCTTGAGGTGTTGTCGTAAGGGCGAAAGAAGATGGAAACGGGAATTAGGGTTAGAACGTAGAGGATATAGAGAGCGATGGAGTTTGCCCTCGTCGCCGGACGGGACTTGTTCCCAGCCAGGCAAGAGGCTCAACTGATCGGTATGGGGAAAGACTAATCTGTTATTGCTTGATTATTGAGGTAACCGTTGGGGTATGGGTCCGAGGACCAAGGGTAGGACACTCGCCCTTGAACGGTTGGTCATGCCACCGCCAAGGCTCGAGGCTTAGTTAAAGAGGAGGGGAGAGGCTAAAACTTTGTTTATTCATTACTTAATTGATAATGGATACATGCTATCCCTTTATAGGACAACCCAACTTGACGCCTAAGAAATAATCTATAAAGAAGATATCAATCCAATATAATCTTTCCAACTATTAAAAATAACATTCATAATAGATAAGATTATATCCCTAATAATAATTTGATAGATAAGGAATCCCAAAATAACCTACCTAACCAACTATTCTTTATTCTAGGAAACCAATTAGCATGCATGGAAAACAACGTGATATAGTACCAATGGGTATTGTTCACGTGATGCTACAGTACGATATTGTTCACGGTCGCTGCAGTACTTGTGGTATTGTTCATGCTCTTGCTACGCAGTCTCACGTCTTGCTCCATAACATTACACCCCTCGAGGCGAGGCAGCTCGTCCTACGAGCTGCGGTGATGGCCACGGTTGAAGTCTTTGTTGACCCCATGTTGACAAAAGTATCCAGTACCAGCATCGGTTCGCTTGAGAGTAGATCAGCGATACTATACCCATGTTTCTTGGAGAATGGCTATCATGTTGTCAATTAAGGACATCATCTTTTCGCTAGCCTTCAACATGGCGGGGAGATAATTCGCACCGTGGTTACGGGTGGGTGACTATGGTACCAAATATCGTGGTAATTGTTGGGATACGGGTCCGATGACCGAGGGTAGGGCACTCGCCTTAAACGGTTATTATACTACCGCCAAGGCTCTAAGTCTTAGTTGAAGTGAATGGAGAGAGACTAAGAACTTTGTTTATTCATTGCTTAATTGATAATGGATACATGCTATCCCTTTTATAGGATAACCCGACTTGACGCCTAAGAAATAATTTATAAGAAAACCTATCAATCCAATCTAATCTTTCCAACTATTGAAAATAACCTTCTTAATAGATAAGATCATATCCCTAATAATAACTTGTTAGATAAGGAATCCCAAAATAACCTACCTAACAAATTATTCTTTATTCTAGAAAACCAATCAGCATACTCCTGCTACGCGGCCTCGTGTCTTGCTCCATAACATTGATTGATTGAGTACAATTGTGTGTCCTTTATATGAAGGACTAACCAACTAAACGCTTCCTAAAGGGATACCTTACAATCTCAATTATCCATAAGGGATACTACCTAAATTATCTCATACCGAAAGGAATTCTATCTCTGCTGTCTTTCCACCGTGCGCAAGGAGCGAGAGTCCTTGCCTTCCACGCCAAGAGGCTTGCCGTATTCATTACGGTTGCACGGCCGGCTTAAGCGTATTCCTACGCTGATACTTCTTGCCAAAGTATCTGTCCGTAGCAGCACTACTGTAATGACTTCAAATGCTGAAGACGATACCTCAGGTTGAACTATACGTGCTGATTTAACATAAATTGATTCTCTAGCTAAATCTTATCCTACCATGACGAGCAGTGAAAGAGATGATTGCTGTTATCATGCTATATTCATATGCAATATAACACGTGGCAAATGAATCCTACATGTTGAAACTCGAAATGGAAAAAAGGTTATGTTGGAACAGCGAATAGAAAAGGCAAAAATTCTTACCACAAGGATGGTAATCTCATGGCCCACATTTTCTTCTCACACAGAATCATCTATCCCTCAGCCTGGAGATCGAAGCACAAAGATAATGTGAGATGTAAAACAGACCCTGGAACGAGGTAAGACAAGATGCATGGTAAGAAACTGAAGCAACGGCAACATTAGGCTGTTTTCGTGAATCTGCCCATGGTAGCTACCAATAAATTGGAAATGCCCAATCAAGTGCTTTTGAAGAGGCAAAAGAAGAGGAAAGAATATCCAATGAAATGGTGCTATCAAGAACCATTACCTTCGGGGAAACATTAAAAACAAAGATAGTGGATTAAAGGGTTATAAACTGAGGCAACTGTATTCTATGGTTGGATATCAGTTCAGAACATAATGCACGTTTAATAAACAAAAGCTAGTTAGATGCCAAAATGTAAATGTCAAAGTAATACAGAAAATTGGAGAACTTGAACCAAGTATCTGAAATGAGTAACACAAAGAAGGGCATAACAAATTACAAATGAAGGAATTCATATTGACTTGAGAATTCTGATACAGTTTGGCTGTCAACATCGTTTTTGCTATACAGGAGATCATGTGCTCAATTTCCGCTGTGTCGAGAGATTTTCTGGTGACAATTAACTCTACCTGCTGAGATCAAAATGTCACATATGAGATGACTGGATTACTGGATTACTGGAAGAAGAAAAGAAAACAAACTTAGAAAAATTAAGAACAAATTGGAATGCATGGCCATGGAAAACTCACCAAATTTGACCCCCAATGAGCTAAAGATGCTCCTCTATCCAAGCTCCAATGGTTCTGCCATTCCTTCCATGAGAGGGAGAATTGCAGGTTACCAGCATACGTCTATTAATAGGAGAAAACATTGGATGCCTCCTCTTAAGAGGAAGAAAGACAGCAAGGCGTGCTTTATTTTTGGGCTGTGGATTTGGAAGTTATCTGACCAACATTTTTTTTACTTCGTACCAGTATATATCTGGAATTTGCCTATTTTTTACTCTTCCAAGAAGCTACCATTTTATTACTCTTGGTCACAGTTCCTCAAGTAAGCCATGCCAGGTAACAAATGCAAGTGAACGGTCGTCTTATTTCAATTAGTCATCTTGACCTAGAGAATTAAAGGTTCTTGCATTGCCCATTGTATTACGTGAAAAACTGTATAATTCTTGCCTGCGCTCCTCCATGAGAGAAAATTAAACAATGACATGCACGATGACTCTGAATGCCTGCAACATCTACCTAAAATCACCCCCATGTTTCCAGCTTCTTCTCTGGCACAATCTAACCAACAGATATACAGATGATTAATCTTAACAGTTGAAGCACTTTTTTTTTCTTTTTGTGGTATTAAAAGGCCATCATTTCAAAGATGACTTGAATATGTGGAAATGTTGGGTGAATTTGGAGTGAACCTTACAGTAGTAAGTAGTAAGTAGTAACAGTACCTGAAAGAGCATAGGAAGCATAGATAAGAGGAAAAGGCACAGGGAGTGTATGTTAAGAGGTTAATTAAACCTCAAAATAATAAAGCACAGATGTTTCCTTAATTATAGCTTCATTCATGATATGAAGTACATGGATCTAAATAATCCAGCTGCTCAAGCTAACATAAGTAAACATACATATTGGGAACCAGCACAATGATACAAGTACTTCTTAGTTCTTAGTCAATTGGAACTTCAACCTCCATCTTGAGATCAGAATTGCCAAGAATCTGGAAATGAAAACAAGTCTAGTGGGTTATAAAAGGTTTTTTTCTAGCTAAAATCAGGTAACATGAAGGTGTAGTATTTACTTTGATGGTGTATAATTTGAAGTGAGTACAAATGAATTTCTAATGCAACAATCAAAACAACTAAGGAGATGATGGCATGTATTTTGGAATATAGCATGGGATGGCAAGTATATTCCTCTTTAGTAGCCTTGTCATATAGGAAGCATTAACTCCAATATGCTTGGTGAGTTCATGTTTCACTCGATCTCGCAATAATACTGATCGCACCAATGTTGTCAGACAAAAGTGGGGTCGGTGTAGTAACAAAGACACCAAAGTCCTGAAGGAGCCACCGTAACCAAGTAACCTCAGCTGTCAACGACGCCATAGCTCTCAACTCATTTCAAGACTTGAGTGGGAAATCGCCGTCTGTTTTTTGGTCTTCCAGGCAGTCAGAGAGGATCCAAGGAAAACACAATAGGCAGAAAGAGATCGACGATCAGAGTGATCACTAGCCCAAGTCGCATCAGAGTACACCTTGAGCTGCAAGGAGCTGGAGCGAGGAAAGAAAAGGCAACGAAATGGTGCCACTAATATATCAAGGACACGCAGAAGGTGATCAGAGTGAAACCGAGCGGAGCCAAAACAAATTAACTCGTAATGTGAACAAGGAGAGATGTCGTCGAGTGATCCCAAGATAGACAAGACTACCAACAAGATGACGATAGCGAGCGGGATCCTCAAAGGGCTCTCCATCGCTGAGTCGAAGGTGAACTCAAGCTCCATGGGAGTATCCATCGCTTACCGATCAAATGAGACAAGCACGAGCAAGAAGGTCCTAAATGTACTTCACCTAGGAGAGGTAGTAGCCCTCGACGAGAAATGACCTCAATCCCGTGAAAGTAGTGAATGGACCCATGTCGACATCAAGAACTTATCATCGAGACGCTTCTTCACAAAATCGATGTAATCGAGGATCATCACCGTGATGATCATATCATCAACATACGTAAGAAGAAGAGTCCGACCACGAGGAGAGGTGTGAACAAAAAGAGCAGGTCATGATCAATAACGGTAAACCAAATTTCAAGGACAACAAAGGAGAAGCGCCAAACCGTGCTCGAGGAGCTTGCTTAAGCCTGCAGAGAGCTTTTTAAGATGACACATCATGCCGTTAGGGATGTAATACCAAAGGGCGGCCGATGTAGACCTCCTCACGCAACTCGCCATCGAGGCGGCATTCTTGACGCCCACCGAGAAATGGACCACTAGCAAATGTATAAATCGCAAGAAGGGTCCGAATAGTGGTCATGTGAGCAACAGCGAAAAGTCTCGCCATAGTCACGACCATACCTCCGCTGAAAACCACGAGCCACGAGACGAGCCTTGTAGCTCTCAAGAGAGCCATCGAGCGAAGTTTTAATCTTAGACCAACTTGCACGTGATCGAGTAACACGAAAGGTAGTAGGAACAAGATCCCAAGTCTCATTGTGCTCCAAGGCAAGATCTCTCAACCATCGCCGCTACCACTCCGGATGAGCAACAATGACGAGAAGTCATAGGCTCAACAAGAGCAGCCGCCGCAGCCGTGAACGCCAGAGGTCTCGATAGTCCGACGATCACGAAGATCATATCCAGGAGGCAAGACTGGAGCGGGACCGAGCAAGGACGAGGTAGTGAAAGGAGGAGAAGGCTCAACTAGAGGAGTAGTAAGCCGTGGACGGCGAGAGTAGTGCAGCGGAAAAGGAGAGATCTCAATAGAGAGCTGTAGGAACCTCCTGAGGTGAGCAAACCAAGAAGATGGGAGAGATTGTATGGCGAGACTGTAAGGAGGAGACGGGGACCGAGATGAGGTGGCAAGACTCGATCCGGAGGAGGCAAAGAATCGTGAAAAGTTAAAAGGAAAGCGACTCAAAGAAAAGCGTAATCGTGGTAGAGGAACAAGGATAGTAAGGACGAGACTCATCAAAAGTGACGCCTCGAGATACTATTCGCCGAAAGCAACAGGATCATAGCAACGATAACCCTTATGCTCAAGTCAGAGCTAAGAAAAACACACTCAACCAACTAAGCAAATACCTTTGGTGCGTTCACGAGGCGGAATAAGCACGAATGACACAACCAAACAAAGAAAGATGGTTGTACCGATGGCAAACCAAAGGAGACGCCAAAGGGTGCATCCTTGAGAGCGTAAGAGGTCACGATTGATAAGAAAGGTAGCAGAGAGATACCAAATTTCAAAAATAAGGCGAGACATGAGTGAAGCATGAGAGCACGAGCCGCCTCAAGGAGATGAGGGTGCTTCCGCCACCGACACCATTCTCGAGCATGAGCTCCAGTGACAAGAATATCGAGGGAGAGTGCCTCGCCAAAGAAGAAAACGACGGTGTGAAGGGAGAGATATTCACCAAAGAATCAGACGGAAAATACGTAATGGTCGACTCAAACCGAGCGCGAACCATGGTGGTAAATTGTCGTAAATGAAAAGAAGTCGATCATGAGAAGACTTAAGATAGAGCCAAGTGTATCTCAATAATCATCAAGATCACATAATAGGTATGACCCCTTTCGGCTGGCGGAGCCGTCCTCAAACATCATAGTGAATCAAATAAAAAGAGGCCGAGACTCGTAATCACTACAGGATAAGGAGTTGCGTACTACTTGCTAAGCTTGCAACCCGCATAATGTAAAGTAGTGTCACCGTAAATGTAACCCAGAGCACCACTCCCTACTAGTGACGAAGACGAGAACCACCAATGTGACCATACCGATAAAGTGCCATCGACAAAAGTGGTGGAAGAAGAAATGAAGCCGAGGCGGTGGTACTGGCTGATTGACTGGTGGAGACAGCAGAAGGAAGATGCAGCCAATCGAGCTCCCAAAGACGCTGAGAATCATGGCGCTTAGGACCACCCCAACCAGAGTCTCTCAGACGACGATCCTCAACACAACAAGAATCGAATCAAGAATGATACGATGTACCATGATCGAGATCCGACCAAATGACATAAGCTACATAGTAAGATTAGGAACATGGGATGCAGTAGGAACACAAAAATATGAAGTGGAAAGAATGCCTCGCCCTACAACAGAAGAGATGTTCCATCCGCAGCCGAATCTGTGAGAGGAAGATCAAAGTGTCTCACGAAGAAAGATGAGCGAGGCTTGTCATGTGGAAAGAGGCACCTAATCCGTAATCTAAGAAGATGATATACCAAGAAGGAGGTGGTGGCGCAGGATCGTAAGACCTAGCATAGCAGCAGTAACTCGCGCAGAGCGGGCGAGCAAGGTGTTGAAGCAACGTGAGCATCTCGGTGCTTCGCCAAGGAACTCGACGTGAACCGGATCGGGAGGAGCCACCGCCTCAAAGTGTAGCCACTCCCATGAGCCTTCGCTTCGGCGACAAGATCGACAAGGTGCCTGAACGCTCACAGAGTCACAATGAAGCCCGCGAGTAGCGCAGCAAAGGCACAGAGAGGCAGGCGCGAGGCACCGTAAGTAGTGTGAATAGCTAGTGATAGGAAAAGGTAAGGATAATCCGCTTTATCCGATATTCGTATCCGAGAAAACGCAAATGTGGTAAGTAAAATCCGATTCAAATGAAAACGAATACTATCCGTAAAAAATGGATAGTATTTGTATCCGATTTCAGATTATTCAGATCCTAAAAACCGATAGTATTCTAAAATTGAATACTATCTGCTTTTTTCCTGATACTTAATACTATCCGCTTTTTTCCTGATACGAATCATTTAATACTATCCGTTATTTTCCTGATACGATACTTTAATACTATCCGCTTTTTTCCTAATATGAATACTATCCGCTTTTTTTCACTTGAGCGCTTTTGTTTTGACGGGGTCATATGATTCGTGTCGAACTGTGGTCGCTGGTGTTGCTACGACTTGTGTAGACAGTAGACTGTAGACGTGTAGTCATGTTACATAAATTTGTTCTACCAAGATTTGTCGCAAAAGTTGTAGGATATTCGCATTCGACCGAATTGAATACATATTCGATTCGAATTCAGATTCGTATTTACATTCGATTCATATTCGTATTCGAGAATGTTCGAATTCGTATTCGTTTTAAAAATATGGATTCCTATTCGTATTCGAGACTATTCGATTCATATTCGATCCGTTTCCATCCCTATGAATGTACCAAGATCAAGATGGTCATCAGAGAATCGCCAGGCGAAGACGAGCCTCCTCACTGAATAGCAGCCGAGAGCCTCCAATATGGAGAAGCGGGCCGCCTTATCAAGAATCGAGAGCGAGCCACCTCATACCTGCAGACGAAGGCAAAGAGGAACTCGCGAGGCGATTTAGTTCTGGCGAGCTCGCTGATGTACACAAAAAAGCAGTGACCAGAGACGTCCCGCCCAGAAGTCAAGCCGACGCCAAACCGCGCCAACCGCTGTAGAAGGCGCCCACGGGCGCTATGTTGCTCGAGAGATCGCTTCCTCCAAGAAATGGAAGGTACAAGGCTCGCCGGCCAGAGCGGCACGAAGACGATCCCACATCTCTTTGCAGAGACAACCAAGCACATTGAACGCATGCTTCTGCTCACGCCGCCACCACGATGGCAGAGGCCTTAGCATCCCCATCATTCCACACCTCGTAGGCGTGAGTCAGATCCCACTCTCGAAAGATCTCAAAGGCAAGAACCGCACCTCACCGAACATCCTCGTGAGCATCAAGCAGGAAAACGGCCTTGCCATGGGGTGGCAGGCGGGCAAGGTCGCCGCAGCGAGGTAGACCCATTGTATACCGCCCCGCCAAAGAATCCGCGATGTGAGCCGCCATGAAGGTGACCGGCTGGCGGAACCGAGACTCGCACTGCGGCTCGAGGTTTCGGAGGTGCCATCGTGTGATGGCCATCGACGCCGGAGTGACACAAGAGGTCGCCGTCTACAAAGACGCGGTAGCAATGAAAGACGACACCCTCGTTAGTCCTCACAAATAGGGTGCTTTATGATGATGAAGGACCACAAGAATGGTGCTCACGGCGGCATCGCGAAAGAAGGAGACACAACCTACGTATAGTTTTGCCAATGGCCCTAAGATGAAGAGAGCTCAAGTGCGACAAGGCACGAGGAAAGGGAGCTTTGGGCGTGAGGCGGAGTAGAGCCACGGATCCCAAGTGAGAGAAGCAGGAGAGCTGATCCGGCCGAGACAGAGCAGAGCGCCGGATCCGCCAGAGAGTTCTGGGCGACACGGATCCGGACGGGAGAAGCTCAGGCGACGCCAGATCCAGGCAGGAGGGCTCAGGGGATTCTGCAGGAGGCCCGAGAGGCTCTGGGAATTGCAGTGGAGGCTCTGGATGCACAAGGAAATAGGAGAGGTCCCAGCATACTGGGAGAGCAAGGGAGGCTCACCAGCAGTGAGGTCCGACTGAGCCTTGGAGAGCAGTGAGGCTCGGCTCACTAAGAGAGGAGAGGCATGGTGAATCTGGAGTTGGATAGAGAGAAAGAAACCCTAACCCTAACTCGTCTAATACCATGTTGAAATAGACTTATTGCAAGGCCAATGGGCCAATATATACAAGTACACCAATATGCGTGAAACACCCTAGACTAGGGAAGAATAGCACAACACATATATATATCTAACATTTACTACTGGATTTTAACAGCTAATTTTTGTCCCAACCAATGTACACTTGAGACCATGTTCACCTGGTCAGAGCCAGGGTATAAGACCGTATCACTGTACATCATTATATGCCATCATAAGTCAAGAGAACCTAGTCTGGACAAATATTTTGAAGCTATCATGTAAATGCCATAATACTTGGACTAAAGCCTGATTTACAACTAAGGAGATGATGGCACAGTTAGATTTCAATTTAGACCACCACCAACATATTCAAAGTTCAACCAGTCAAATTCAAATAAATCCTAAGTCTGTTTATCAGACAACATATTATCCTTTGAAATAGAAAACATTTATCTGATTCCCGAGTATGTATAATGTGCATATTGACGCTCGAGACAGATCTAACAAAAAAAAGTAGATTGGAGCTTACCTTCATAAAGTCTGGTAGTGTGAAATGTGAATCTTTTGTATAGCCAGTTTCTTCTAACACATGAGTCAAAACTTTCTGATAATGCATAACAAATGTTATCATGTCAGTATATCAGAATAGGACTACTGCAGGGGGGAATTAATACCATAACCAAAATTACATAAATAACTCTAAATTTTTTAAAAAGAGTCAAAATCTGAAAAGGACTACTGTGTTATCATGTCAGTATATCAGAAAAGGACTACTGTGGAGGGAAATTAATACCATAACCAAAATTACCTAAATAACTCTAAGTTAAAAAAGAGAGTCAAAATCTAAAATCTGAACTGCCTATTGTACTGGTTGGGTAGAAGCATGGACAACTGTACATATTTTTCATAGCTATAGAAGGCCGAATCACCTCATCTTAATGACTGGGACATTACATCATGGCCTCATACATGATGGAAATGTATGAAATGATCAAACATCAAACAGTGCCATAATAGTTGTTGCCAGACAGTGCCTTTCTTGGGGGGAAAGACTGAACAGAGCCATAGTTATGAGCAAAATATTTTCCAGATGTACTCCAACAAAAAGGACATTATGATTTACTAGAATTAACTCGCAGGTAGAATTTTCTATCAATGCCCGCAAACCGCCAACCCAGCACGACTAAAAATATAATAATGGCACAAATATGTAGTCCAGCATGGAATTTAGAGTTTATGCTGGCACAATCAAACAACAGTTATGACCACTTGACCACCAGCTCACAACAGCATGTGAGGTACCCTTTAGCAGTATTCCAGTTGCAACAACATGAGCCTTCCTGTAGCAATGTAGCATATCTATCTACAATTATATGGTACTACAACCTTTATTGACATAAATGAATATTTGTGAAGGACGTCTTCAAAATATGACAAAAGAAAAACAAGGTGGGGATATCGAAATTACTCAGTCAACACATGAAATCAGTTCAAATCTCTAAATTTATTTGCTGATATGGTCAAGATATTTGCTATCATGTATCATAAGACAAGAAGGCGCCAGAAATCCTAACCACAAACCTGCCTCTGTTGCTCAGTCATAAAAGAACCCGTCAGGTCTCGCAAGATGCTCAAGATATCATCAAATGAAACCTTCCCGTTGCAGTCGGTGTCATAGACCCTGAAAATAACTACAGAGGGAAAAGAACATAACCAAACTATAACAGATTTCAAAGAACATCTAAACACTGCAGGGATGGAAAGCTAAAGGACAAGTTCATGAAGAACAAAGCACCCACACTCAATCTTTTGCTGCAAACTTGTGCGGGACTGAACGCTGACAAGAACGACACAAACTCCTTGAAATTCAGCCCATCTAGCATCCTCAGGAGCCTCTGAAAGAGAGACATTGCAGCAATCAACACATAACATTCTCAAAACTGTATTCTATCATCAAACACAATCTACTCAACGACACAATTCAGTTCTTTAGCCAAATCCCACCTTTACTATAACTCAACATAACGAAACACCACCCCTTAAATCACACAATTCAGTTCTTTAGCAAAATCCCTCGAGTCTGAACTCAACAAAAGATAACGTGTACAGTGGTAGCCACTACTGCACTCGCCCAAACCGAGAAAATTATTGAAATTTGATAGGATGGCTAGTGACGTGCGACGTGGGGGCTAACCTGGGAGAGAGGGTTGACGGCGAACTCGGGGACGGTCATGAACTCGTCGGCGGAGACGAAGCCGCCGCCGTTGCGGTCGAGCTGGCAGAAGCGGTGGTACAGCGACACGATCTCCTGCTGCGAGACTAGCGCCCCGTCATCGCGAAGCAGCAGAACAGAGAAGATCGGGGAGGAACAGCATCAGCATCAAAATCGACGGGTAAGGAATTAGATGTCAGTCGGAAAAGAAAATAGCAGCAGACAAACTCACAAGCGTGGTTGCAGTGGTCCTGGACCTCCTCGATGTCGTACTGCGTGAGCATGGAGGAGGTGCTCCCATCTCGACCGGATCGCGGGGCGGAGGAGGATTCGCCGGTGCCGGAGGAGACGAGGATTCGGGTCGGGAAAATGTGAATTCGGGTAGCTTCCTTGCGGGATTGAAGTCCGATCTGGATGTTAAATTAACTGAGGATTAAACATGGATCGAATTCTGCACCAATCCTAACAACCGCCGCCGACGAAACCGGATCGACCAAGAAATCAAGAAGAACACAGGGTGCGTCGAGCTGGGTGTGGAGCTTACGCTTGCCGCGCCCGGCAGCCTCTGCTTCTGCTATGGGAGTAGGTAGACGCTTCCGACCTTGGTCTCTCAAGCTTCCTGCCGCCGGCGCCGGACGAGGGAAGGGGATGCGAAGGCGGGTCCGGGAATTTTGTACAATTGTAAAAAAATATATAAGGCCCATATGATCGAATTGTAAAATAAAAATAATAAGGCCCATCCATTGCGCAGTAGGTATATTTAGGCCCCTTTTACCTTAAAATCCTAGTAAACTCCTACTGGAGCAGGGGGTTAATTCTTGCCAAAGTTTATGTTCCAGTGACAAAATATGAAATCTGTATAAGGATGTCTATGGTACATACAACCTAGTTACAAAATTTTTTTCCTTGAATTCTCCCTCCCCTAATATTTTTCACACTCCCACCAACTCCACTTTAAGATGATTAATTAGTAGATGGTGACATGTACTATATACTGTCACTCTTGTATAAATTTAAATCAAACCATAGAAAGGTTTGCAAGATAGAACCTCCCCAATATTTTTCACACTCCCACCAACTCCACTTAAGATGATTAATTAGTAGATGGTGACATGTACTATATACAGTCACTCTCTTGTATAAATTTAAATCAAACCATTGAAAAGTTTGCAAGATAGGAACATTTTGTACCTAAATTTGTTTGTATTATATCCATCCTCAAACTGAATATATAGCATTCAGAAGACAGATTGCTCCAGATAACTTCAGTAAGAATCTATAGACCAAATTAACCAGAGAAAACAAGCCGCATGTTAGCAGATCGAAAACTACTAGTAACTGC